>CAUYQG010150570.1:0-10018 GCA_963574415.1 Tarsius wallacei | reverse complement strand
AACTCAAAAAAAATCCAAGCCAGGCTCGGTGACTCAGTCTCTAATCCCTCGCTTGGGGAGGCTGAGGTGAGTGGATTGCCTGAGCCCATGGGTTCGAGACCCGCCTGGGCAACTTGGCGAGACCTCATCTCTACAATAAATCAAAAAATTAGCCAGGCATGGTAGCGCACGCCTGTAGTTCCAGCTACTTGGAAGGCTGAGGCGGAAGGATTGTCGGAGCCCAGCAGGTCGAGGCTACGGTGGCCGGGAGTGGCCACTGCACTCCAGTCTGGGCGACAGAGTGAGACTCCAACTCAAAAAAAAAAAAAATCCAAAAAAAGTATTTAAGATAGCCAGCCCATCTGGACACTGAGTGGTGAGCTCCGGCAGCGAGGGGTGCTGGCCTCTACAATGTAGGAGATCCCATCTAGAGAATGAAAGGATGAGGGACACTCCATTTGGAACCCAGAAAAATAGAGGATCTTCTTCAAGGGGCACTGAGATGACAGGGCATGCTTTGGAGAACAAGGAGGGTTAGTGCTCTCACATGGATGATCAAATGTATGACAGCCCAAAGGGCTCTGAGGGGTGTCAGATACTTTCCTTGGGTCAGTAGAGGTAGAATGAGATTTCACCGAGTTCCCAAGGGGGATAGAATGTCCTGCTGATGTAAGTACATGTACTTGTCAGAGGATATGGGGTGGCTCTCTGGCATGGCCAGGGGTACAAGGACCCCTGTATGGGAAAGTGGAGAGTGCAGAGGTTCTGTAAGAAAGAAGGGTAGAATGTCCAATCTGGACATTTTGAGATGAGACAGAGAGAAAATGAAAAAGAACGCTTCCCAGTCAGACACAGTGGCTCTGTCTTATGCCTGTAATTCCAGTACTTTGGAAGCCTGAGGCAGGAGGATTGATTGCTTAAGCCCAATAGTTTAAGATCACCCTAGGCAACATAGCAAGACCTCGTCTCTACAAAAAATCCAAAAATTAGCCAGGCTTGGTGGTGCAAGCCTATAGTCCCAGGTACTTGGGAGGCTGAGGAGGGAGGACTGCCTGAGCCCAGAAGGTCAAGGCTATGGTGAGCTGTGATTTGGGCCCCTGCACTCCAGCTTGGGTGACAAAGTGAGACCCTGATAAGAAAGAAAGAAAGGGAAAAAGAAAGAAAGAAAGAAAGAGGGAGGGAGGGAGGAAGGGAAGAAGAAAGATATATAGCTGGGCACAGTGGCTCACGCCTATAATCCCAGCACTTTGGGAGGTGGAAGTGAAAGGATTGCCTGAACCCAGGACTTTGAGACTAGCCTGGGCAACATGGTGAGATCTCATCTCTACAATAAATTAAAAAATTAGCCAGATGTGGTGGTGCGTGTCTATATTCCAGGTACTTGGAAGGCTGAAGCGGAAGGGTTGCCTGAGCCCAGGATATTGAGGCTGTGGTGAGCTGTGATGTGCCATTGCACTGTGGCCTGGGTGACAGAAAGAGACAAGCCAAAAAAAAAAAAGGAAGGGGTGGGGAGAGAAAGAAGGAAAGAAAGAAAGAAGAAAAGAAGGAAAAAAAGAAAAAGAATGCTTCCCAAGAGGCACAAGGCCCACCCTGGGGTGTCTGAAGGTATCTGGTGGGAACAGATGGTGGGGAACAGGCATAGCGTCTACTTTGGGGTGGGCGTGGAGGCCGTCTGTCCCCAGCACACGGGATGCGAGTGCAGGCTGTCCCCAGGCTTGGAGGAGCAAGCCGACACCAGGCTGTCTCTCCAGGGCACAGGCTGTCTGTGGGTGCATGCACAGGGGCACAGGCTGCCTCGGGGGTGCTGGCATTTCTGGAGGACACAGGCTGTCTCGGGGGGCACAGGCTGTCTGAGGGCACCAGCTGGACCTGGGGACACAGGCAGGGTTTTTCCAGGGACACGGGCTTTCTCTAGAGCTACCAGCTAGTTTGGGGTGGGGGGGACCAGGAAGGCCTTGGATAGTGGCTGTTCTGGGGACAGGGGCTTTGGGAGGTCATCGCATGATGTGGGGTTACAGGCTAGTTGGGGGTACATGCTAGGCTGAGGCAGAGGCTGTAGCTGAGGGTGCAGGATGGTCTTGGGGTACAGGCTCTCTTTGGGGTACTTGGTGGTCTAGGAGCACAGGCTGATCTGGGTGCTTGGACTGACCTAGGTGTGTAGTCATACCTGGGCAGAGGTATGGAGGCCAGGCTCTAAGACACAGAGTATATGGAGGCACAGGTTTTCTGGGGGTACAGACCGGTCTTAGGGTACAGGCTGTAGCAGAAAAACAAACTCTAAGGCACAGATTCTTTGGGGCAAGTCCATTAGTGACATAGGCCATGTTTGGGGTCTCTCTGTCTCTGTGTGTGTATCTCTCTCTCTGTCTCTGTCTCTCTATCTTTGTCTCTCTGTGCCTATGTCTCTGTCTCCTCCTCTGTACCTCTCTCTGTGTCTCCCTCTCTTTCTCTCCCTCTGTGTCTCTCTCTCTCTGTCTCTTTCTGTGTGCCTCTGTCTCTCTATTGCTGTGTCTCTGCCTCTCTCTGTGCCTCTGTCTCTCTGCTCCACTCCCTCTGTGTCTCTCTGTGTGTGTCTCTCCTTCTCTGTCTCTGTCTCTCTCTCCCTGACTTTCCCTCTGTGTCTCTATGTGTTTCCTCCTCTCTCTCTCTCCCCCCATCTCTCTCTTTGTCTCTATGTCTGTCTCCATACCTGTCTCTCAGCACAGCTCCTTGGAGCAGAGGCTGATGTGGGTACAGGCTGTCCCTGCAGGCACAAGCTCTCTCCTTGGGGCTCGACCTTTCTCTGGGGGCTCGGCCTTCCTCCAAGGGCTGGGTCTTCCTGGGGCGGACGGCCTCCCTTCAGGACTCAGCCTTCCTCTGGGGGCTTAGCCTTCCTCTGGGGGCTCGGCCTCCCTCCCGGGAGCAACCTTACTCCAGGCGCTTCGCCTTCCAACGGGACCAGGCTGTCTGAGCCGCACCCCCAATCCCCCCCCCACGCCCGCGGGACACGCGCCGCCCCTCACCTCCGGGCAGCTCCGCGGGGCCGCAGGTGGCCCTGCCCGCGGGCACGTCCGCCTGCCACAGCCGCTTGGCGCACACCTTCCACAGCCCCAGGTGCGCCGCGTCGCACACGGCACTGCCGTTGTCCCTGTAGGTGTTGAGCTCCGCCCAGAACTCGGTGCCCACGGCCAGCACGGCCAGCGTGGCGCCCACGGCGGCCAGCAGCAGCGCCAGCTTGACCTTTCCCTCGCGCTCCGGCGTCAGCCCCGGCCCCTGCGCCCGCCGCCGGCCCGCCGCCCCCCGCCGCCGGTTCTCCTCTTGCAGGAAGAAGTTGGACCACATCATCATCGCTGGGGCTGGGGGCTCGGGCCGGCGGGCCTGGGGGCGGGGCGCGGGGGGCAGGGGCCGGTCCTCCCCGGAGCCCCAGAGGGGGAGTCGAGGTCGCCCCTGGGGTTGGGGGGGATTAAGCCGGGTCCCTGGGCCAGGGAGGCCTCTGGGGCTCAGAGGGGGGCCTGGGGTCTTCTCAAGAGCTCAGCAAAGAAGGGGAGCCCGGGGAAAGCAAGGTCCCCCGAGGCTCAGAGACAGAACCTGGGGGCCCCGCAGAGGCACCTGGGGGCCCAGGGGATGTGAATGCCAGCTCGGAGGGGGCTGCTGGGGGTCGTCCCTGGACAGAGTCACAAAAGGGAAACTGGTCCGGGAAGGGGAGGGGGTCCTAGCACCCCACTAGGGCCCAGAGTTTGGGGTATCCAGCAGGGGACCCAAGGTCCTGTGTAGTTGAGAGATGTGACCTGGGTTCCCTGATGCCCTGAGTTTGAGAATGGAGGACCTGGGTCCCCTCTGGGATACAGCAAAAGAAGAACTGGGGTCCCTGGGGAGTAAAAGGGGAGCTCAGAGGGGAGGTCTGAATTCCCTCCTGGCCTTGGAGCAATGGGACCCCTCAGCATTCAGAGTCTTGGCTGGGGCTCAGAGGAGGGCTGGGTTTCAGGAAAAAGGGGTCAGGGTCCCCCCAGCCATTCAGAAAAAATCAGAGAAGGTCTCTATGGAGGATGGGAAAAGAGACCCAGGTTGAGGGACCCAGTGGAGGCTTGAAAAGAAGGCTGAGATGCCCCCCTAGGGCTCAGGAGGGGGACCCGGGGTCCCCACCGGGTCTCAGACCAAAGCTGGGGTCTGCACGGCGACTCAAAAAACAGGGACAAAGTGCTCCTAGGTTCAAAGGCCAAGGGGGTCAGAGAGGGCCACTGGGGCCCCGTGGGATAGCAGCGCCTCCTCCCCCAGGCTCCCAGGGCCTGCCCGGCTGGGCCGCACCAAGCTCAGCTGCGGGCCAGGTTCCCCTCCCTCGGGGCTCCCACCCGCGTCTCCCGGGCAGGGGCCCCCCGTGCTCTCCTGCCTCGGCGCCTGCCGGCCCCAGCTCCACGACACTCCGAAGCGCCTGGCTCCGCCGCTCGGCCCGCAGGACTGGTCTCCCCGCCCGGGCCTCGCCCCGTCGCCCTCCGCAGCTATTTCGGGCTTGACCCGTAAATAACACCCGCACCTGTCGCCCGGCGCCTGTTGCCATAGGGATTCCGGGTATTTTAAGGGAATGAGGGGGGGAGGAAGGAGGGCGCCTGGGGAGGAGGGGCTGGGGGCCGGGTCCTCAAGAGGCCAGAGCCTGAGAGGGCCTTCATTTCCTTCAGGGGCAGGGGCCAGGCGAGAGTCCCAATCCCTGGATCTCCCAGGACAGGGGGCAAGGCAGCCCACCCGGACTGCTGGGTTGCTGGGAGGAGGATGCTGTGGGCCTGGACTCCGAGGTCTGAGGGAGGAGGCTGCGGCTGGAGTCTTGAGTCTCTAAAGCAAAGGCCTCAGAAAACTGAACTCCTGAGTAGTGGGGAAAGGGGTCTGGGGGCCCAGAATCTTGGCTCTCAGGCAAGAGAGACTTGAGTCTCCTGGGTCTTGATGAAGGAGCGACGTGGACCCCTGGGACTGAGGGAGGAGGGGCTGCAAGTCTGGACCCCTGGGTCTGAGGGAGGAGGGGCTGGGGCCTGGACTTCTGGGTCATGGGGAGGAGAGGCTAGGGCCCGAATCTTCAGTCTTGAAGGATGGAAGGACCCATTCCCATGCTGGGGTCCTCAGCCCCCAGGAGGTGAAGAGGGCAGGCCTCAGAGGCACAGAAACCAGAGCAGTCATCCTCCTCATCGAGTTTATTAGACGGGGCACCCCTGGGGGACCTTCCATGCAGCTTCAGCTCCCCCAGGGGCAGGGACGGGGGACAGCCGTGTGGCATGGCAGCAGGGCCCGGTCTTCAACCCCTCACCCCCTCCCTCAGCCCTTCTGCAGACGGACCAGGTGGGACCCACCTTCCACCAACTCCTCCTTCTCCCATGGGTGGCCGGCCACTCCAGGCAGGGTCCTGGGGCACCCCAAGCCTCTCTGTCCACCCCTGCTCCGGACTGTTCCCTGACACGCACGTTTCCCTGGGATGTGATTATCTGTGTCAGGCCTCCCATCAGACTGGGGCAGGGGCCGGGAACAGGAGGAATTCATCTCGGAGTCCTCACCGCTACCCAGCACGAGGTCAAGTACACAGGCAGCCTTAGAAAATGTGCAGTGAATGAATGAATGAATGAGCAAAGGAATGACTGGATGAAGTGAGATGATGACACACAGACATCCCCTCCCAAGTTAGGACTGCCTTTCCCCGATGCCTGCATGCCTCCTCTGAGCACACCCCCTCTGTATCCTAACTGTCCATGCTACCTGTCCCCCCTCCAAAAACAGAGGCAGCTCTAAGGTCGCAGGCCTGGCATTGCAGTCCTCTAGAAAAATATGAGGGCCACACAGATATTCTTTTCTGAAAATGGATGACGAGAGCCTGTTCCTTCTTTTCTCCTCGCTGGGTCTTTCCAGGTCTCAGCAGGATCCAGAGGGGGCCGTCGCAGTGTATACCCGGTGCTGGCAGCCACAAGAGACCAGAGCTGGGCACAGCAGCCCTGGCTAGGAGTCCAGCAGGGCCTTGTCTAAAGCATCGCCTGTTCCTGACCCGTGAATCCATCTTCCTCTCCTGGCCCTCAGCCTCCTTATCATTCTCAATTCTGCCTACAGTGCATTTTTCTGTCTTCCATCTTCCTGTCTATATGTTTTCCTCCCTCTCTTTTCTGTAACATTTTCACCAAAAAAAAAAGTTGCCTGGATTCTCTTTTCCTCCCGTCTTCCCCCCCGCCCAAATTCTCTCTCTCCTCCATTCCACCATTGCACGGAAATGACCTCTTATCAAGATCATCGACCAGGCACGGTGGCTCATACTTGTCATCCATCTCAGCAGTTTGGGAGGATCGCTTGAGCCCAGGAGTCTGAGATCAACCTGGGCAACATAGCAAGACCTTGTTTCTATAAAAATTCAAAAAATGAGGCAGGCACGGTGGTGTGTGCCCATAGTCCCAGCTACTTGGGAGACTGAGGAGGGAGGATCCCTTGAGCCTGGGAGTTCAAGGCTGCAGTGAGCAGTGATAGCACTGCTGTACTCCAGCCTGGGCGACAGAGTGAGACCCTGACTCTTAGAATAAAAGAAAAAAAGATCATCAGCCTCAACCACATCCATGTTATCAAACCTAATGGCCACTCTGCTCTCTGGATCTTTCTCTAGCTCTCAGCAGCACTTGGCTGTGTCCTCTTCTTGAAACACTGTTATGCTCTGCCCTCCATGACTCTCCTGGTCTTGGTCTCCCTCAGGGTCACTCCATGTCACCTCCCTTGGCGACATCCTCTCACCTCCCCCTGATGCGGGTGCCCCCAAGGCTCCAGGGTCACTTCTCGGTCCCAACTCACTTACTAAGCCACCTACCTCATCAGCCCTGTACATTTCCAGCCGTGACCTCTCCCTTGAGCTGCAGCCTCATCATGTATCATCATCAACCAGCGACTTGATACCCCGACTTGGGTTTCTCACACGCACCTCCAACTTGACACACCCAAAAGAAAACCCTTGGTTCCTCCCACCCAAATCCTGTGTTCTTACCCCAGTTCCCCCCATCCAGGCAGCCACAAGCAGCAGCACCCACTCAAAATATGTGACCTCGATTCAAAGAACTCCCCCCTCCTCTGTCCTGGGTGTCTCCTGCCCACCCCTATGGCAGGCAAGTCACCACCACTGCAGGCTCTGCCTTCAAAAGTCGAACCTGTCCTCAAGTTTCCTCCATCCCATGACCTCTGTCTTGGTCCAGACCACCTGTAGCCCCAACTGGATGAGGACGACAGCTCCCAGCTCCTTCCGTTCTTCATTCCTGAAGTTTATTCTCAGCACAACAATGGGATGCTGTCATTGTGTTGTTTTAATAAAAATATGGCCAGGTGTGGTGACTCACGCCTGTCATCCCAGCACTTTGGGAGGTTGAGGTGAGAGGGTCACTTGATCCCAGCCTGGGCATCACAGCAAGACCCTCGTCTCTACAAAAAAAAAAATTTTGTAATTACCTAGGAGCTGGACTTGGTGGCTCAGCCTGTAATCCTGTGCTTTGGGAGGCTAAGGTGAGTGGATTGCCTGAGCCCGCGGGTTCGAGACCCGCCTGGGCAACTTGACGAAACCTCATCTCTACAATAAATCAAAAAATCAGCCGGGCATGGTAGCACATGCCTGTAGTTCCAGCTACTTGGAAGGCTGAGGCAGAAGGATCACCAGAGCCCAGCAGGTCGAGGCTGCGGTGGCCGAGAGCGGCCACTGCACTCCAGTCTGGGTGACAGAGTGAGACTCCGACTCAAAAAAAAAAAAAAATTAGCTAGGCATGGTGGTGCGTGCCTGTAGTCCCAGCTTCTCAGGAGGCTGAGGCTAGAGGATCACCCGAGTCCAGGAGGTCAAGGCTGTGGTGCACTCTGTTGCCACTGCACTCCAGCAGTGAGTGAGACCCTGCTTCTAGAAATAAAAATAGTAGTGTGATTCTGGCATGGCTGTGCTCAAAACCCTCCAAGGGCCCCCATTAGGTCGAGAGTAAAATGCAAATTTATTCCCAGAGCTATAAGTCCCCCAACCCCATCAGCTGCTCCTGACTCATCCCAACTGCTCACCCTCCTGGACTTGGTTCACTATGCAGGCCTTTTCCAAGACCTGCTACTCCTCAGGGCTTTGAGGCTGCTTCTCGGGGGTGAAATACTTGCCCCCAGATCTTGTCATCTCCCGCTCCTCATAATCCACATCTCTGTGACCTCTGCAGCAAAGCATCTCATCTAAAGTTGCCCTTGTTTACCAGTCACAGTGGCTTACGCCTGTCATCCCAACACTTTAGGAGGCCGAGATGGGAGGATTGCCTGAGCTCAGGGGTTTGAGACCTAGGCAACTTGGCGAGACCTCATCTCTACAATAAATAAAAAAAAATTAGCCGGGCATGGTGGCACGTGTCTGTCATTACAGTTATTTGGAAGGCTGAGGCGGAAGAATCACCTGAACCCAGCAGGTTAAGGCTGCAGTAGCCATGATTGTGCCACTGCACTCCAGCCTGGGCAACACAGTGAGACTTCAACTAAAAAAAAAAAATACTTCTGTTACCACACTCTGCATAATTTTTAAAGCACTTTTCAGTGACCTAGATGGTCTTGTTATTTATTGTCTCTCCTGCGAGTTTCAGGAGACTGGACCCTTGTCCATCTGTTCACTCTTCTTGGGCCTAGACTGGGTTTAGAATGGACCGGTGCTCAGTTATTTCTTGAAGACTGAAAGAAACAAAATAAAACAAGCACTGGATCATCCCAGGAACCTATCCCTGCTGTAAGTCTCTGCATTCCTTTCTGTGCCTACCTCGGGATCTTTCTCTGGGTCTACCTCTCTCTCTCTGTATCTCTGCAGTTTATCTACCCAGCTTTACCATTTGTTTCCATTTTTTGGGAATCTCTGGGACTTCTGCCCTCTGATTCATGTTTCTTTTTGTCAGTCTCTCCTTTCTGTCCTCTCTGCACCCCTTTCCTGTGTCTGGATTTTTCTGTCTCTGGGACTCAACTAGTCTGATTTTCTTCCACCCTTCCCTCCTTCCAGTCTCTCTTGCTCTGTGTTTGACATTTGGGCTCTGGCATACACTATCCCATAACCAGTCCTGTCTCTCTCTCCAGCAAGGAACCCCCTTCCCACCCCCCCCAATCTGGCCCTTTTAACTCTGCCACTCCCTCCACTGAGTTCTTCATCTCTCTCATCTGTATTCCTTTCTCTGCATTTCCAGCACCCACCTCTCCCTGAAACTGCCCTCACAGAATCACACCCCCACCCCCAAGAACCCCTGACCTCCCATCTCTCCCCCTTCCTCATCCTCCCACATGGGTCCCAGAAGGAAATTTCAAACACTCAGGCCCTGTCTGGCCCCTCCGATGTTCCATGTTCTCAAGATAAAAGTTTGCAAAGCCCCTGGCAGCACAGCACCATTGCTACCCACCATCTTCCTCACGCTGTCTGTGTCTGTCTCCCTGCCAGACTCGGAGCCCTTGAGGACAGGGCAGGATCAAAATCCGATCTACACTCCCAGCATCACCCAGCATGGGGCCTGTCTCGTGGCAGCCCTCGGAAGTGCTTGCTGACCAAATGAAGGGAAACCCGCTGAGCGCCGTCCCTTCTGTCTTTTCAGTGGCCTTCAAATCCTCCACCCTCCCACCCTTAGGATAAAGTCTGAACCCCTCGGCCCAGACCGGCACCTTTAGACGCTGACTTGTAGCTGTTTGCCTGGCCTCCCCTCCACCCCACCCTGCATGGGAGCCCAAGTTGTTCCTCATCACCTGACAGCCACCTACTGATCCTCTTAAGGCCCAGATTGAGCATCACGCTATCTAGGAAGCCTCCCCAAGGACTGCCCCAGGCAGTAATGCATTCTCTAGGTACCACGGTGCCCACTGTGGACCCTGCTCCGTCCCTTGGGGGCCATGGTTCCTGCAGAGGTCCCTGCTCCATCCTCTGGGGGCCATGGCACCCATGGTGACCCCTGCTCTGTCCTCTGGGAGCCATGGCACCCACGGTGGTCCCTGCTCTGTCCCTTGGGTGCCACAGCACCCATGGTGATCCCTGCTCCATCCTCTGGGTGCCATGGTGCCCATTGTCATCCCTGCTCTGTTCCCT
>CAUYQG010150568.1:0-12648 GCA_963574415.1 Tarsius wallacei | reverse complement strand
GTTTTGTGTTTAAATCTTAGCACTGTGTGCTGGGAGTAGGTGCCAGGGACCTGGGTGTTTAACACAGTTCCCCAAAATCCAGCCACCAGCTGCCAAGGGGTCGACCCCCTGAAGACATTGTCTCTGTCAGGACCCTGATGTCTGTGCACAGGGGAAAACCCCAGAAAGCACTCTCCTTGGAATCTTCCTGAGGGGCCTCTCTCCAAAACGTTAAAACATGACAATAAGCCTTCGCCACCCCTATCGAAGCATTGGCCCAACAGTGACCATGTCCCTTGGTCAATGCAGGGAGATGTCTTGCTGGAGGAGTCGAGTGTTACAGACTTGCGGGTATTCCTCCTTCCTTTGATGTCTTCTTCTCCGGCGAGGGCGCGGTTTGCGCATTTTTGGACTGGATGGAGCTGAGCAGAGCCAAGGCGAGGGCTGGCCAAGTCTGGTTTGCTCCAGACCAAGCCTCATGTGTCGGTGCCAGCAGCTGTGGGGCCCCGGTGAGATGCGCATTGGCGGCCTGGATAGAGCGTGTCAAGGAAGGCAGGAGACCCTCTGTCCAGAGTTGGATGCATAATACCAGGGGTAGGACAGACTGAGAGAGAGACAGACGAGAGAGGCTCAGCGAGACAGAGGGGAGGAGGAGAGAAGAGGGAGGAGGCGGGGGAAAGAGAAGAAAGGGACAGAAAAGAACCACACACACACACACAGAGACAGAAGTCCACATACGGATGGAAACCAATGAAAGAAAGGAAAAGAAAGAAGGAAGGAAAGAAAGCGAGTGAAAGAAAGAAAAAAGAAAGAAGAAAGGGAGATTGAGAGAGAAGGAGAGAGAGAAGAAAGGAAAGAAGGAATGAAGGAAAGAAGGAAAAGAGAAAGAAAAGCAGAGAAAGAAAGAAAGAGGGAAAGAAAGAAAGAAAAAGAAGAAAGGGGAGAAAGATAAAGAAAGAAAGGAAGAGAGAGAAAGACACAGAGAGAAGGAGAAAGAGAGGAAAAGAGAGAGAGAAAGAGAGAGAGAAAGACACCAAGACAGCAGAGGGAAGACATGGCATGCTCTTACGGTCTTCAGTCCATGAGCACAATCATACAATACCTTCCCCCAAGCCCCGTGTCCGGCCTTCCCACGTAGTGTTTCTCTGGACCGAGACCCCTGTCATTTCCAACAGGAACCGTGGTTGTGACCTTGGCGTCCCTCGAGTCCTGAGCCCTGAAGAAGTTCCACTGGCAGCTGCACCCAGCAGGGGTTCAGCCTGCCCATCTGCGCTGCCTTAAAAACCGAGGTGCCACCCCTGAGTTCACCCACACAACTGATGGGGCTCCAGGGTGTCTGGTGGGTTCTCAGGGCACCACCCAAGACAGTCCAGGGAGGGGGCCACCCCAGGACCGCTGACATCAGGGGTCTTGTGACCACTCCCAGGACAGGCTCTCTGCAGGGCTGGAGGATGGTGTTTGTGTGTTGGGAACTCTGCTGGAGTCTCTTCTTGGAGGAGACGACAAAGACAAGGCTGCCTCTTGCACTTGGTCACCTTTGGAGACGAAGGGTGCGTGACTTTGCATCAGTTGAAGATAAAACCAGCATCTCATGGGAAAACCAAGGACACAGTCGTGGGCAGCTGCCCCAAGGCCCACCCTGGCTGCCACCCTCCCCAGGGGCCTTCAGAGGCACAGCCACAAAGAACGTCAGGGTGGGAGAGGTGGCTGCTGCTCCCAAAGGCTCTGGAAGCTGGTTCAGCTAGAAACTGAGATTGGGTATGGGTGGTAGGACGTTTGTCGTATGCCGGTTGGGATGATTTGGACAAGGAAGAGGAGGAGGAGGAGAAAGAAGAGAAGGAAAAGAAGTAGGAAGCCGGGCTCAGTGGCTCAGCCTGTCATCCTGCGCCTTGGGAGGCTGAGGTGAGTGGATTGCCTGAGCCTGTGGGTTCGAGACCCGCCCGGGCAACTTGGGGAGACCTCATCTCTACAATAAATCAAAAATCAGCCGGGCGTGGTAGCGCACGCCTGTAGTTCCAGCGACTTGGAAGGCTGAGGCGGAAGGATCGCCGGAGCCCAGCAGGTCGAGGCTGCGGTGACCTGGAGCGGCCACTGCACTCTAGTCGGGGCAACGGAGTGAGACTCCAACTCAAAAAAGAAAAAGAAAAAGAAGTGGGAGACAGAGGGGGGAAAGGAGGAGGGACAAGAGGAAGAGGGAGGATTAGGAGAAGAAGGAGGAGGAGGAGAGAGAAGGAAGGCAAGAAAGACGGGGGGGGGGGGGCGGGGGGGGGGGCGGGGACCCAAGAACAAAACCAGGTACTTAGCTGTGCTCAGGTTTTCTGGGATTCCTCCAGAAGCTTACAGCAAGGTGCTCCGAGGTGTGCGACCAACGTGGCAAACCTTTGATGCCTTCCAGCTCTGGGATTCTGGGATTCCATGACATCGTCACCACACCGGGTCACATTCAGGGCGGGCAACCCAGTCGCCCTGTGCCCTGGGTACACACTGCCTTTGCAATCAGTGAATATTATTTCATTACGAGAACAAATTATTATTATTGCTGAGCGGAGGGCAAATGGGACCCGGGGTTATTAAAACCATACTTCCTGAGCATTATCAGCTCCCGTATGAAGACACAGATCTCTCCTCCCCGCAGCTAAGCTGGGAGAAATCCGCTTTTAATTACCAATCGGCCTTGACTTAATGTACATAGCTGTCTTATCACATTTAGAGAACATGTCTACTTAAGAGCGTTAATTTAAAGTGATATCCTTAATTTCCTCATGGTTTCCAAAGTTTATGTTAACTTTAACCTGCGAGTTTGCAAATGCATTCTCTCTTTGATGACCTCAAGGCAAATCCCACACTTCAGACTCCAATTACTCCAGGGGTAATAATACCCAAGCCCAGGGTTATCATCCATCACGGCCCTATCCCCGTTGAGCACACGTGATAACAGTCTTTCCCATGCACACGGCACTCTGATTTGAAACAGTCTTCAAACACGTGATCATAACAAGCTTGCTGGCACTGACAAAGCTCTGTCCATATTCCGGGCACGGAGAAGTATCCTAAGTGGACCCAACACCTAGCTGGCAGGTACCATTCTATGCCCATTTCACAGAGGAGGAAATTGAAGCGTTGGTCACATAGTCAGTGGGCAAAGGACCAGGAGGCCACCCTGTGTCTGTCTGCCTCCCAAAGTTGCCCTTTTAAACCTGGTCCCCATCAGGCTAAACCCTGTGCCGTGAGCCCCACTGTGAATAGAGTGTTAACGATCTCTTGGAGTGCTCAGGAGAATACGAAGTGTGGGACCCCTTGCTCTGAAACTCTGGATGGCCAGAGCAGGCAGCATTCGCCTCCCACTTAGCAGATGCACACACCCACGTGCCTAGGACAAGTGGCGTGGCCGAGGTCACACAAGCAGCAGGTGATGAGATCCAAAGTCCACATGAGAACCCAAGCCCTCCTGTGCGCCTCTTCCTTGGTGACCACATGTGTTCATCACGTGCCCTGCCTTCACAGAACCTCAAGTTGCTGAAAGGGATCCCCCTGGGTCCACCATGCCTGCGTCTCACTCCAGGGAGGTAGTTGCTCATTAAATGAGTTCAAGTTGGCGATCAAGGCCAGCTGCTGTCAGCAGGGCCCACCCGAGGGGTGGAGTTCTCACTGCCAAAGTGGAAATGGCGTGTGCCTTGTAGGGGCTGCTCAGGAGATTGAAGGAACCACATAAAGGGCCTGATGCAAAGTCTTGCTCCGCAAATACTCCCCTCTTCTTCCTCGCTCCTCTCTCCCATCATCAGATCCTGGCTGCCAAAGCCTTCCCAACGATGATGACATCGTAGTCATAACATTCATTCTGAGCTTCCTAGTGGCTCAAGTGAAGAGGGAATGATTTCCTATTTTACGACATGGTGGCGGGGGGGATTAAACATTTGCTTACAGAAACACAACTTTTATGAGCCCCAATTTTTTTTTAAACTGGAGTCTCACTGTGTCGCCCAGGCTGAAGTGCAGTGGCATGGCTCACGGCCACCTCAGCATCCACCTGCTGGGCTCCGGTGATCCTTTCGCCTCAGCCTTCCAAGTAGCCAGAACTACAGGCGTGCGCTACCACGCCCAGCTAATTTTTTGTTTATCGTAGAGACAAGTTTCACTAAGTTCCCCAGGCTGGTCTTGAACCCGCGGGCTCAGGCAATCCACTCGCCTCGGCCTCCCAAAGTTCTGGGATTATAGGCTGAGCCACTGAGCCTGGCCAGCATCAACTTTTTTAAAAAAATTTCCCAGATGGGGAAATGTCCCTTGGTGGGGTGAGTGAGTGGATGGATCTAGACCTACTGGTTTAGAGTGGAATTTGATAGAATAATAATGGTTGCACCTACCCAGGGAGAAGGGGATTCACACCCACGTGTTGACGAGTGCACCCTCTCTTCCCTAGAGTGACCTTAGGCAGTGAGTGTGCCACAAGTCCTGGTCTGGGGCCGAAATGGGCTCAGGAGCTCAGGGCAATTGCCCAGGTGGGAGAGGGTAGAACCAGATTTGACCTGCAGTTTGATTGGGGGAGGGGAGGGCGGGGCAGTTAGAGGGCTCAAGCCCCCAGGCTGAGACCACACCTTCCACCCATTTCCAGAGCAGCCCTGAGATGAAGACAGAGGAATGGAGGAACAACCATGGCCCGAGTTCTGTCCATGCCTCACAGATTATTTGAGTTGAATAACATCTTTTCCAAAGAAGGTACAGATTGCATCAACCCATCAGAGTTTATCCAGCTCTTTACTACATCACATCTCTCCAGAGTTTTCTAGTTCACTGCATTTCAGGGGTGGAGCTACCCCCTCTTTTAAATTTTATCAGTGTTTGTTCACAGATTGCTTTTCATTTTACTTTGAAAGAGAAAGGTAGGAGTATTTCCACTTAGGAGGGTTTAACCTATGAGGATGACCATAGAGCAACTGAGTGACTGGGAACACAGACGCTAGGCTTGACCCCGACCCCACTGCTCACAAGCCTGGGCACCTCAGACAAGCTCCTGAGCTTCTCTGGACCTCTGTGTCTTCATCTGCACAGAGGGATGACAGCACAGCACACGTCAGGGTTGTTGTGATTAAACGAGTTGCTTGCAAAGTGCTCACTACACCCCCAACACTCAGCAAACATCACGTAGGTGTGAGAATTCTCCAAATATTAGTAATTAGCCAACAAGTCTACTGCTTCGTGTCAGGTATTTGATCAACAGCGATCCCCAAAATAGAATCCTCATCCATCGTGGGTCAGGTTATGAAATGGTACAGACTTTTGGAAAACACACGGACAGTTATTCAAAATGATAAACAGAGTGATTCCAGGACCCAGCAATTCTACTTTCAGGCACACGCCCGGGAGAAAGGAAGACGTGCATCCACACAAAAACTTGTGCATGGATGTTCACGGCAGCCTTGTTCACGATGGCCCAACAGCAGAAACAACCCAAGTGCCCATTGATTGACACGTGGACAGCCAGAATGTGGTCTATCTATACAACGAAATATTCCCCAGCTGCAGAGAGGAAGGAAGAGCTGACACGCTGTAAGATGGATGAACCTTGAAGACACGATGCTGAGAGAGGATCCGGGTACAGGGGCCACGGACCGGATGATCCCATTTGTAGGCGTGCCCAGGCAGGTAGGTCCACAGAGACAGAAAATAAGTTGGTGGTTGCTGTGAGCCGGGGAGGGAACAGTGGGGTGGCTATTCGTGAGTACAGGGTTCCTCCTTTGTGAAGTGATGACATGTCCTGAAATGGATGGCTGTATAAGTCCAGGAATGTACTAAAACCATCCAGCCAATTGTATATTTTAAGATGGGCACATTTCATGGAATGTGAATTATTTCTCAATAAAGCTGTTTAATTTAAATTTTTAAAAAAAAGCAATCTCAAAGCCTGGCCAGATCAGGATTGTGAGGTCTCCTGCTGGGTACTGTGTCCATCAGAGACTGCATGGCTGTGCTTGGTCACACGGTGATGGTGACGTGTTTAAGTGTGTCCCTTGGGCTTCTTCAGCATCAGTGATTCGAGGGGGCATCTGGGATCATTCTCTAGGTCAGCCTTTTCCAAAGCATGAGTCCTTTTCCTGAAAGAGTGGGAGAAACTGGATTTAACAAAGCCCAGTCAATCTCTTCACCTTGGGACTTCTCAGCGCCTTTGCTATGCTAATGTGTGCACAGAGACTCTCCAGGGTAAGGGGAGAGTGGGTGGCATTTCCCAAACTGACCTCTCCAGAGAGCCTCCCTGACATTTTTTCACGAGGCATGGAACTGAATTAGGGCTTTGTGGAACCCTTCTTGGGAAAGTTTTCCTCCGGTTCATTTAAATCCTTCAGCAATTTTTAGCTGTCTCAGATCTGTGGATACGGGTGATTTTTAAATTTTCTTTTCCTTTTCCTCTCCAGACAATTGAGTCAATGCATCATAGAAAGTTGTATTTTAAATTAGCACCAAATTTTCGTAATGGAAATCCAGTCATTATTTATTTCATCCATTCCTCTCCCAGGGTTCAGGTACAGATCTTGACTTCAAAGTTCTGTTTGCATCTCAGGATTTTCTGGTGAGAACTAACAAAATACTCATCACGAACATACTGAGTGTTCCTTGAGAGCCAGCCTGCTCACTAAGCGGTTTACACGTCTTATTCCCTTTAATGTCCGCAGCAGTTCCATGAGGCAGATGCCCTGTCGTCCAGATAAAGAAACGGAGGCTTCTGAGTGTTTGGTTAATTTCCCATGTCACGCACCAGTAATTGTCGAGCCAGGAAGCTGGCCCCGGAGCCTGAATGCTAAAGTGCAGCGTCACACCAGAAAGGAATGAAGGAGCGAATTAATAACCCAAGACCACAAATATCAGAGAACATACTGCACCCGTATTTTTATGGGGGGGGGAAGGCACTGCGTCTTTCCTAATTCCATCAAAAGCTTATAGTACAGAAACCGCACAGAGTAAACATGGGCGACTATTTTAGTTCCCAACTGACTAAAGCAAGGCTCGTTTTGCAATTACTTGAAGTGTGCTAAACATACGTTGGTGGGAGATTTGCACTACTCGTAAAATTATCTAAAAGTTTTACTTGTTTTGAACTCTTGCCTTTGTGATACGCTCAAAGTCTTAGGCTTCAGGAAGAATTTTATAGTTTCTCAACTTCTGCAAAAACAAAAGTTTTCCCTGTTAAATGTGAACAGTCAGTGCTCAGAAAAAAAAAAAGTGTTTTATGATCTTCCCGGAGTTCTGGACTGAAGGGACCCAGGGATAAAGTCAGAGCTGCCTCTCAGGGGCCCTATTGATTAAACCCTGGGACTGGGGTCCCAACGGGGATCTGTCAGGGGTCAGGGGCTGGAAGCCCCCGAAATTCCTTGTGGACTCTGGGCATGGCCTGTCTCCCACAGGCTCCACGGCATTCTGTTGTCTTGTTCTCGAGCAGCTTAAGACACAAACCCCAAAGCACAGGATGCCCCAAGTCTCCCTTCCCATGGGAGAGGGGGCAGTGACTCGCCACCATCTATACAGCAAGATTGTCCTCGAGTCAGCATGGGGCCCTCCTGGCCTCTCCAAGGCGAGGGTCTCTGAGCGCCCCTTCCTCTGGTCACCATCGGGTCAATATTTGAAATCTGCCAGGAAGTAGGCACTTATGTTAACAAAAAATGTCAAGTATTTTTTCACCTAATTTCAGGAAATCACAAATAACCATTCCAGAACTCCTTTTTTTTTTTTTTTTGCCCCCACTGGGAAAGGAAGTTTGCACACTTTAAAACTTTTTTTTAATCATAGGGAATAGCAAAACAAATTACGGTGTATTAATAAGACGGTGTATTAGGCAGTCATCAAAATGATGTTTATAAGGAACTTTGAATGACTTGGAAAAGTATTTATGATATGTTGATGGGTGAGAACAGCACCATATAAAATTCCTGATGCTGACTTTATGAAGGATCATTGTAGAAAACATATATACATGTGTGTCATGTAAATATATATTTAAATAGATCGAAAAGAAATCTACCACAATGCTAACCACGGTTAGTTCTGAGTGGTGAAGTTTCATGTCACTTTGATTCTCCTTTTCATCTTCTGGACAATTTTCCTCAAAGAAAGAGTATTATGTTCATTACAGAAACCCAAGGATTATAATAAAACTCTGTCTCTCTAAAAGAAAAGATTGTTGAACAAGGGCACAGAAAGAAAGCAAGCATGGTCATGTTTTGAGTAGGAAAGTTTTCAGAATTTACAAATTTAAATCCAGGTCTTCAAAGTTTTATTCATGCTCTTGAAAAATAGCAGATCCCCTTACACATGCTTGTGTCTTTCACGTTGAAGCATCCAAGGGGAGGAATCAGATAATGGTCTCCTCGTCTACTGGAAAATACATGAACGGCTTCGTTCCAGAGAGTTCTATAAGGCATTCTGAACATTTCCCCTTCAACCTTCTTTCTGTTGTGCCCTCTGTGCAACTTGGTGTCAGCATCCGGGGGCTGGAGATACAAATGTAACTTGTGGCACGTCCCGCAGCGACAGAGGATGCCCGTACAGGCCGACGGCTTCTGGTTTTGTCCGCAAAGTCCCTGAGGCTGATGTTGGCTAGAGGACAGTTTCCAGCGAGTGAGGATGGTGCTGCCGGTCACACAGACCTGCCCTGCAGGATGGTCCAGGGAGAAGCACGGTTCTCCCACGCCTCACCCACCAGGGGCGCCCCGAGAAGGCTGCCTTGACCTCCCTCCTTCTCAGAGTGAGGGTCCTGGATGCCTCCCCACCCCCAAGCAGCCCATGCCAGCCCCCAGAAACTGCAGGCCCTGGAGTCAGCGCCAAGGCGGGGCGCAGACTTCGCAGAGCTCACAAGAGGGCTCCGGCCTGCGCTGCAGTAAACAGACTCTCCTTAAAGGTCACTTCTTCGGGCTCTGGAGGAAACTGCAATCATTTTTCAGGGCTGTAAATGCCAAAAGCAAGACGCACTGAGTCACAGCTTTCCTCCATGTCCCTGGTCAGCGAGCACCTCTTCACAAGGCATTTCCTTGCCAAGTCAAGCTGCCTTTTTCCGCCTGAACCCGGAATAGACCTCGGTTAACCTTTGCTCAAGGGTCTTGGGACACAGGCTTTTAAATTTAGTTTGCAGGCCACAGTGGCTGATGGCTCCTGGCCAGCTGCCCTCGGCCCAGGGGAACATTTGCACTGTCTTTAGCCTCCTGAGCTGAGGGCTTAAAGATTTGGAACACGGGGTTCTTTACATTAAAAGGTTCAGTGTGGGCTTTCATTTTTTAATTTTTCCTTCTAGTTGAGATTTCTTTGGTTTGCTTTGAAATATAAGGAATGATTTTATTTCTGCCACCCTATTTCCTCAGGTTAGAAATAGCCCATGGCTTGACTTGTTATCTGTGTGTCCCCAGGACAGGCAAGTCCCCAGAACAGACAAGTGATCACAAAAGGTAAGTCACTTGGCAAGGTGGGGGAGGGGAGGCGACATTTGAGGATGAATTTCAGTGACACTGATACATCTCCTGTCCAAATCATAGACATCCATTCCAGGTAAGAATGAAACTTCTTTTTAAAAAAATAAAAATAAAAAAAAGCGTGGGCTCACAGTAGGGGGCAATTATTTAAATTGTTGAGCGAATTCACAGCAAAGTGTGAATGACTGATGCTAGAGCCTTTCCTTGAGAGACCTGAAGACTGGAAACCCAGGGAATAAAATTTTGTGGTTGTGGTCAGTGGAAAGGCACAACTGAGGCGGACAAGTGGAGTCACCACAAATGGGGACATTGCAAATAGTGTCTTTGCTTTACTTAGGGGCAAACCAGCTCCCAGTGAAGGAAAATATAGAGGTGCATGCTTTCAATTTATGTGGGGTCTCTATCAATTGAATTAGACTTTCTTTTTTTTTTGCCCCGTCACCTGTGAACCAATGAGCCAACGGACCCAGACATTCAGGTCAACTAGGCCATCTTTGAGGCTAGGCCTGGCCTTCCACTTCTTGGCAGCCTCAGAGGCCAGCATGACTCTCGCTTAAAGCCCAGACTCTGTGGGTGTCTGCCAGTGACTCTGTTTCCTTGGGCAGTTGACGAAAGAGGACGTGTTTTGGACATGTTTTTAAAAATCTATAATTTGAGAAATTACTTTGTTAATTCTCTGACCAGCTTAAAGTCTCCTCTGCCAGCCTTTCCAGCGATGCACACATTTCCCCATGTTTAATTGTACATTCTGCTTCTTTACAGCTGTGCAATCCTTGGCAAGTTACTTAACCTCTCTGTGTCGAGGGACCTTGACCGGATCACAGATGGAGATAGTGATACGTATTTTCAGTACTGCTGGGGACTTGAGACACTCTCCGGCAAGGGGGCTTTGCACGGCTCCGGGCGGAACTGTGCCACGTTGCTGCCTTCTGCAGGTTGATGGCTTAGGGCTGGGAACACGGTGCACCGTCTTGGGCAGCGGTGAGCTCCCATGGAGGGGGGCGTTTGAACAACCAGCGCCAGGACTGTCTCCATGGGGAAGAACAGCTGAACCAGCCCAAATGTTTAACAGAAGGATGGATGGAGGCGCAGGAGACGGGCTGGGCCCGTGGGCCACCAGCACCTTGGCAGCATGAGACCCTCATGCTGAGTAGCCGACCCAGCTCACAGGTGTATACATGCCTGATGATATGTGCAAAGCAATGTTTCAAGAACAGAGAGCAACTGTGGCACGCTGCTTTCTTCCTGTTGTCTTGCCCAAGGATGGAGCGACCCCCGGTGAAATGCAGGGCTAGAGACTGGAACCCCAGGAACCTCTTTGTGGAGGGAGAATTGTACTTCCTTATAACAGACAATTTTCTCATGTGAATGCCTCAGATGCTCCCAACTCTCAGAGTTTATCTGAGAAAACCCTTAGACTAATGTACAACACACACTCACCGTGGTGTTTTCTTTTGTTTGTTTGAGACAAGGTCGCCCAGGCCGGAGTGTAGTGGTGCGAGCACGGCTCACCACAACCTTGATCTCCTGGGTTCTCGCGATCCTCCCGCCTCAGCCTCCCAAGTAGCAGGGACTACAGGCACACACCACCATGCCTGGCTGTTTTAAAAAAATTTTTTGTCGAGATGAGGTCTCGCTATGTTGCCCAGGCTGGTCTCAGACTCATGGGCTCACACAATTCTCCCGCCTCAGCCTCCCAAAGTGCTGGTATGACCAGCATGAACCACCTCACCTGGCCTGTGGTGTTGTTGATGACATATAGTAGCAAAACCTGGAAAATGTCTAAAAGCCACCCCTGGAGCCTGTGGAGCGCTCTACTGCTGTTCACAGTTGACGTTGGTCTCGATCTGTATTTATTGACATGAAATACACCCCTGCTGTATTGTGGAGTTAGAAAGAAGTGCCCATCTATAGCAAAATGCGGGATAAAACCCCATCTTTTAAATACACATCGGAATCTCTCTGGGTACAATTTGCTTAGACAGATGCTTAGAGAAATATGACCAAAATATTATTTCTGTGGGAAAAGGTTTTGGGTGATCACTACTTTTTTCTTTACGCTTTGCTGGCATGTTTGATAGATCAAAGCAATGATCTATCAAACAAATACTCAAAAGAACCTCGCGAGAAGAATGCTATTTATAAGACTAATTTCACTTTTTGCTGTTTTATTCTCTCTCCCATAAACTCACACCTATCTGTTGTGGTCTCTCTAAGTTCCTCACTCTGTCCTAGCACGGAGGACACAGCAGTCAGCCATCCCTTCTTCCGCTGAGCTCATGTTTGGACTTTCTTCTAAAGACATTTTATCTGAATTTTAAAATACTACATACATCTTAATTTTGAAAAAATAAAATCACGAGCTCCCCAGCTATCACACCATGGCCTGATCCACCGAATCAGTTGACTTTCCAGGACAGGGAACTTCATTACAACAGAAGACAGTTGATGGATGGCAGAGCCACTGGCCTATCTCGGCTGATGGGGCGATAACCCCTCTAGCCTGGCTGGCTTGGGACCACAGGGCTGACTGCAGACCCTGCCATCCCGGGCTACTCTCAGAAGTAAACAGGAAACCGAGCCAGTGCTGGGAGCCGGCGGGACGTGCCCTCCTGGGCTCAGAGTCGCAGACCTGGCCTCTCACCCCACATGGGCTGAAATTCCCAGGAAACCACCGCGGGCGTGGGCGCTGGATGCAGTGGGAGCCTGAATCAAGAGCCGGGCCCCTGAATCCCTGTCGAAGGGCTGGGGCAGCAGATCGAGGGGACACAGAGAGACAGAGTCACTCGTCACCCAAAGGGAGACACAGAGGAGCAGACAGAGAAGCAGAGCTCAGACCCCCACTTCTGAAAAGGATCCCTTTTCAGGAAACAATCAGAATTAAAGCTGCAGCGTTCCTCCCATCAGCGCCGGGACAGCGAGCACCGACGCACCGACAGCTACCGCTGGACAACCAGCAAACACACACTCACGATGGCGTGGAGGGAGCCCTGACTCCCGCATCTGGGGCTCATCACCTTCTGTGACTTTCTCAAGTCACCCCACCTGAATGGCCTGGACTGGATGTTGAGAGAACAGATTTCTACTTGCGCTACTGAGCACATAGGGTGCTCACAGGGATGGAGGGAAACATGGATCTTAAATAGCTTTTTAAAAACTAGAAAATGTTGCCCACAGGCACCATGTCACGTTTCCACTCTAGAGCTACTTTAAGCAAATT
>CAUYQG010150567.1:0-87124 GCA_963574415.1 Tarsius wallacei | reverse complement strand
TCACGTAGCAATTAAATAACTGGTTCTGCAACACTTGTGAAAGTATTTTAGTCGATTTTCTGAACACGAGGATGATTTCTGAGCAAATCATTTATCTGTACTTGTTCTGTGTTATGCATTAATGCCCCAGGAGCCTCTAATCTCTAGCCTTGGGCTGACTTTGAGACCCTCCATGGGACTCTTAACCCAGGATATTTATATTTAGTCTTGGTCTCAGGTGATTTTCTGTGCCATCATAATGTAGAATTCTTTCCATTTATTTTATACTCATTCTTGTGTCGATTCTCATCATCTCCTAGCAAGTTTATCCCAATAACTTTCTAGCTGTTTGTTTTATTTTTTATTATTTTTATTTTCCTCCTGGCTTGAAGTCACCTTCTACTTCATTCTGGAGATTTCTCTCATTTTGGGTGTCATAGGTCAGGTAAGCATACAGCAGGTTTCAAGTGACAGCACTTTATTGAAACTAAGAACCCTATAACTAGACCTATTCTCCTTTGATTTTATAGTTTAGTACCCACATCTGAAAGAAAAGTTATCACTAATTTAAAAGAATAAGGAACTTAAATAACACCTCTGCTTTTAAAAAATCTCATACTCAGAAACGTACTTTAAATTTCTGGTTCAGTCAGTTGTACTCTAATTACTTTTTAATAAGCAACTATGTTCCAGATACTCTATTGTGTGTTGAGATACAAAGACCAATGACACATAGTCCTGTACCCTGCGAGACTCGTCCAGCAGCTAAGACAGGTGTGTGAACAGTAACGAGTGTGTGAAGCTTTGTCATAGGGACTGAAGTTCTGTAGGACAGAGAAGTGGTATCTGAGCCAGTCCTTACGGAAGAAGAAGACGTATGAGGTGGAATATTTTCCAGTGTCAAGTATACCTGGATTTTTGTTTTCTCTCTCCCTCCCTCTCTCTGACACTTAACTAATTTGCGAATTAGGCAAATTATATTCTTTGAGTTTGTTTCCTAATCATCATGATGAAAATAATATCTGCTTTCGTCATAGGGTATTACAAGAATTAATTGAGATAATATGCCCGAGGTACTTCGCCTATTAGTAAATTTGTCACCCACACATCAGGACTGAACATTCGAGCTTTCTGTGTATTTTATACTCTGACCCTATTGTTTGTTTTTAACTGCATTTCTCTTTTAAGTATCTTTCTTACCTTGAATCCAATCATTCTTTTTTTTTTTTTTTTTGGAAGATTACTTTTTTTTTTATTCAATATTTTTTATTATGATATTGTGGGGTACAGTAGTTAAGGGTTAGGTGTACAGATATGCCTTGTTCAGGCACCCTTGTTGATAGGAAGTGTCTCCCCGTCCCCAGACAGATATTTACTACCATTAGTCCCATCACCCTACCACCAATCATTCTTTATTGAAGAGAGCAGCCTGCCTTTACTTAAATCAGCAAAATCTTTTACAGTTTCATGTATTTTTAACAACCAAAATTCTATCTAAGTGCCATTCTCTTTGGCTTTAATGTAAGTCCCTCAGTGAAGCCACTAGTGTATATCATCCTCTATGTTAGGTTAGTTTTTCTTCTATGAATCCATAGTACTTTGCACATATTAATGTACATACTGGTTACAGTATACTCATGCATTGTTTTATTATAAAGCTTAAGTATATTTTTAAATATTCTCTGCCAGAATTTATTGAGGGGAGGCGATTGAGTTTTAATCAGCCTTTTAGTACCCACCATAATGCTAGCACATGCTCAAAAATATGCAAAAGTGAATAAGGACGTCAGTATTTTAGGCCATGTTCATTTACTCTCCGTTTGACTTCGTATTGTTAATTGTTTGTTAAGCCAGCTTGCTTATTGCTGAAGACGTGTATGGAGTTAATCTAGATAAAGCTTTAGGGACCTTTCTAGCTCTGAAGTGTTAAGTTAGGCCAGTCTCTGTAGTACCTTCTTTAGTTTTTCCCCTTACTGGAATGCTTCCTCCCGCTTTCATCGTTACACCTCTTTATTTCTGTTTTCTGGACTTCTTTCTTTTCCATGAGACCCCCTCAAGTGATAAAACGTTTGAGGTTTTATAGTCTTTATAGGCAGTTAACTAATTTTGTTAGATACTGTCTTAAATTCTTTTCCATTGTTAAATACATCATTTTATAGATTGTTTCACGCCTCATCTAGTTTCTGAACTCTTAGAAGGCAGAGATCATGTTTTCTGTTTCTGTCCTGTTAATATACTTTGATAAGCTAGGAATTCCTTATCAAAGTATATTAATTGCCCACAAAAATTTGACTGTTAATAATTTGGTTTTTATATATTTGGTTTCTCTGATATATATATAATGTGTTATTACAAAAATAGGCTGTTTCTTACAAGATCTTTATTGTGTTTTATACACACAATTTTGTAAGTATCTATTGACTATGTTGTTTTCTTATGTTTTAAAGGTAAGCCTGTTTACACTCATTTAATTTGTCTCCTGAGTGAGGAGCTTACAATTCTTCCTCTGTATCTATTAATAAGAAGTTTTATTACTATTACTTGAAACATTACTATTCAATTTTGGCATTTGTTTTGCAGAGGCTCTACCCGTTGTGCCCCAGGACCAGAAGGCAACCACAATTCAGATTTACCACTTCTAGACAGTCCCAAGTAAGTTTAATTGACTGGTTGTGGGCTGCCACTTAGCACTGAAAGAGAATGTTAAGAAACTGGGAATAGAATGGTATTGAGTAGAATGTATTATTCGAATACTCTCTGTTCCATAGTTTGAGTTACCTTTTTGTGTAGTTATGTTGTTTTTGCTCTATCCCCATTTTCAGACATTTTCCAAAATTTCCTCTATAACACTTATCCTAATAAAATATTAGTTTTTTTTTTCTCTTTCTCTCTTCATCATTCTGTAATCTTTGCAAAAGCTTCCAGGTCCCCTTATATTATAGGTCACTGGAAAAAAAATGTAGCACTGCTAAAGCATGTTTCAGAGGAAATGTTGCATGCAAAAATGTGGGAAGAAGAGTGAAATTCATTCTTCTTCTTCTTTCAGTCCCTGGCTGTCTTCTTCAATGGCTGCTTCTTCCACGGTAGCCCCAGTCACTTTCGCATCTATCGTAGAAGAAGAACTACAACAGGAAGCAGCTCTTATTAGAAGCCGAGAAAAACCCTTGGCTCTAATTCAGGTGAATAACATACCTGTTAGGGTTTCATGAGTTACTTACACTACATTGCTTCCTTAGGTTATAAGAAAATTATGTTTGTTTGCTCTGGACAGGTGCCTGTATCTATCAAACTAAAATGAAAATGCCATATAAAACTAAACAGGCATCTACCAATGTAAATATTAGTTGAAAATATTCAGGATAATTAATTTTTGACTAATACATTATGGTAAAGCTTAAGTTTTAGCTTTAGTAGTGCTTTGGATTGCTGTAGTTTTAAAAAGTGACCAGTGGAGAATTTGGCAATATTATCTAGCACGACTCTTGACTTCTGTTTCAGTAAGAATTTTAAGTTTGTAAGCAACAGATGCCAACTCTGGCTAATTTACGGAAAAGAAGATTTATTTGAGGGATATTGAGATTTCGCAGACTTAACTAGAAGATCAGAGAGCCAGGCTTAGAAATAGGGATGACCCATACTAGCCCTGGAGAGCTCAGAAGTGAGATTTAGGGGACTTGTATGATAACAGAAAGTATCTCACAGAATAAAGCTGCTGGAGTGAACTAATTTCACCAATCATTTTCAGTTTCTTTTTCTTTCTGCTCAAGATTCAAGTTCAAAGGAGGATGAGTATCTTATTCTGGATCAGGCCTCAAGTTTTCCCTGTGTGAAGGAGATAGCAGGATACTATACCTGATTTAATTCCATGTTTCAATTCCACATTGTATCCAATATGGATGGAAATTTTTCCAAAGGAAATTGGAAAACTAATATTTTCTGCTTAATATATAATTTAAAGAGTAAGGAAGTCTTCTCTTTTTTTTTATTTTTTCAGATTGAGGAGCATGCAATACAAGATTTATTGGTCTTCTATGAGGCACTTGGCAACCCTGAAGAGTTTGTCATTGTTGAAAGGACACCACAGGGACCACTGGCAGTACCTATGTGGAATAAGCACGGATGCTAGTTCATTGTGGGGTTGAGATGCATTTTTTAATCATTATGATTGGTGGTATACAGAAAACCTGTGCAAAAGAGTTCTTATAAAATTGGTAACATTCTAGATAGAATAAGAAAGGATCTAATTCCTTTACTGCAGTTAAAACGTAATGTTTATATGATTAAAATGAAATTCCTCAGAATTGTGATTTTGATAACCTTTCATGTAAAAATGTGTGAGAGGAAAAAACATATTAGGTTAAGGTTAAATAGGATTGTTTCTTCTGAATAATCTACCAAAGGAAAATAGGCATGAATTGTAAGATATATGGGCAGTGTGTTAAAAGTAACTCTCTTGACTGAGAATGTAAAACGCTTTGCCCAATGTTTGTTGCCACTCTGCTTTTTAAGTATGGCATTGGTGAATTTGGAGTAGGGGCAGCTGGTGTGCTTCTGGTCCGCTAACGGCCAGAGTGTTGTGCTTTCTGTGGCAGAGGCTTCTCCACTCTTGTTGCTTTCTTCGTCCGGCTGTGAATGTGTGCTAGGTCTCATTAGAACGGGACGTGCTCAGATGCCATATTTTGGAGTGGACAGCATGTTCTCCATTGGCATTAAGCAGTGGAGTATAGTGGAAAGGGAATAAGAACACTGAGTCCAAGATGATAGTTCACTTCTAAGGTTTGGAGTCATTGTTGGTTTTTGGTTTTTTTTGGCGAGGGATAGGGGTGGTGGGTGGTCAGGAGGGAGGACCTTTGAAAGCCTAATTGTGAGAAAACCAATTTCTGAAAGTACTAAACTTTTCTAAAATAATGCTTAATTATACATAAAGAGTGGAATAATTTGGATTATAATTACCTTTATAACACTGTATAATCAGAAGTTCTCTGAGCCTGGGTTGAATGTCGAGACATAAAAATGGTTTTCTTTATACTATGCTGTTTGATTTGTTTTTGAGTGTTTAAATTAAAAAAAAAAGCTGATGCTAAATTTGTGCTCTAGTACCTAGGTAAATTGGAAAGGTTAACGTTCTAGTTTCTGGAAGATAAACCTAGAGGAACATACAGGCAATTCACTGCTGTCATTCAGTTGATGGAAAAATGGCTGAAACTCACTCAACATTTCAGGTTTAGCTCTACCCCAAAGCAGCAGACATGTAAGCAAATGTGCAATAAAAAATAGTATTGATCCATTTCACTAATGTGTGTTTGATATCTTGTATTATTGACGTCTGTTATAGGAAGAATTCCTAATTATTCCTCCTAATATGCTACACTAATAGCCAGTACATGTATAAATTAATGCTGTACTCATTCTAAGACTGCTTAAAAAGGGACAGTTTTTCAACTATGACCCTGTGAAAAGTTGCGTATTATGTGTGTTGGAGGAAATGGAGAAGGAATGATGTTGTTACTGATGTTGTGGTAAAGAGGCTTTCTGAAGTAACTGATACGTTTTGTTTGAGGCTTTTATTCTTTTGCGCATGTGACAATTCTAATATTTAAAGGTACTGTAAGGTGCTTTTTTTTGCTGTACTCCCTGCTGCCTGGGAAGCACCCTTGGGGGGGTCTTTGTTGAATGGGACTTAAAGGACGGGCAAGGGCTGAACCAAGCCTGTGAGGATTTAGGCCTTTATAAACCACACCCAGGGCAGTTGCACTTGATGTTTTTGTGTGTTTGTTTTTGAGTCAGCATCTCATTTTGTCGCCCAGGCTGGAGTGCAGTGGCATGATCACCACTCACTGCAGCCTCGCCCTCCTGGCCCAGGCAATCCCTTTGCCTCAGTCTCCTAAGTAGCTGGGACTTAAGGTGGGCACCTTCATAACCAGCTAATTTTTTGTAGAAATGAGGTCTCACTGGGTTGCCCAGGCTGCTCTCAAACTCCGAGGGCTCAAGCAGTGCTCCCTCCTTAGCCTCCCAATGTGATAGGATTAGAGGTGTGAGCCACCTGGCCTATGATTTGTTTTTGTTTTTTTTTTTGGAGTTGGAGTCTCTGTCTCCCAGACCTGAGTGCAGTAGCAGCTCCCGGCCACTGCAGCCTCGACTCGCTGGGCTCCGGCGATCCTTTGGCCTCCGCCTTCCAAGGACCCAGAATTACAGGTGTGCGCTACCACACCCGGCTAATTTTTTTATTTGTTGTAGAGATGAGGTCTCGCCAAGTTCCCCGGGCGGGTCTCGACCCCGCGGGCTCAGGCAATCCACTCACCTCAGCCTCCCAAGGCGTGGGATTACAGGCTGAGGCACCGAGCCCGGCTGATTTGTTTTTTATATAGTGAAATATTACATAAAATTGTATTTGGAAAAAAGAGAGTTTTTTGCTAGGTAAGTTAAAGGTAATTGCTATTATAAACTGTATTTTTCATAAAAAATTCCACGAAGATAGCAATCTGATACATTGCTACCACAAAGCTCAAGAAAGTGATATATTTTTTTCCCTAACAATAACATTATTCTGCCTGCAGTAATTCATTCACATCTAATCTCATGACCTCAAAAAAGACCTAATGGAACTGAAGAAAAACTAAAAATGGCCAATTGAAAAGATTAGTGGTATAGAGAGGTCTTTACAATCCACCAGAACAACTATAGGACTCTTAAGCTGGGAAGAGTGATGATTGGGTAGGGCATTGGGATGAGGGGGTGTCAGAGGCAGAATATGCTTAGAATGGGCAAAATCAAGAAGACAGTCAGGTCAAGTAACATTGGTTTAGATAGAGAGATGGGATTTAAAATTTGAGAAAATTTAAGAAAATTTTTGTTTATATAGGAACAACATGCAGTCAGTTGAGAAGGGTACTGCTGTCTGAATATGTGGATTGGTTGTCTAACTCTTTTGGAGGCAGGGTATATATATTTCTTCAGGATAAAGGGGTTGATAGCAGTTTCATGAAAGATTAGACTGAAGAAACCTTATTGACTCACTTGATACATATTGTCTCCATTGTATAAGGTGAAGAAAGGGAGCTAAGGAGAAAATGACTAATGAGCATGAAGTCTTTTTTTTTTAAGTGGTTAATGGTTTTCTTTATTATTTTTTATGAGGATGTGGGATACAATTCAGGGTTAAGTATACAAATGCTGATTATGCAGGTACCCTTGTCGATGAAGTATGCCCCTCCCTCCCCTAGCAGTTTCCCTTAACTGTCAATCGCATCCCCTCTCCCCTGACAATTTCCCACTACTGCCAGTCCCTTTCTTATAGTATTATAATTGTTCAAGGTCCACTTATGAGTGAGAACATATGGTACTCTGTTCTTTGTTTCTGTGATAGAACACTGAATATGATTGACTGTAAATCCATCCAAGTTGCTGTGAAGTCCATATGTTTGTCCTTCTTTATGGCTGCATAATATTACATTGTGTATATGTACCACTTTTTTTTTCTTTTGAGTTGGAGTCTCACTCTGTCGCTCAGACTGGAGTGCAGTGGCACGCTCCCAGCCACCACAGCCTCGACCTGCTGGGCTCCTGCAATCCTTCCACCTCAGCCTTCCAAGTAGCTGGAACTACAGGCGCGCGCTACCATGCCCAGCTAATTTTTTGATTTATTGTAGAGACGAGGTCTCGCCAAGTTGCCCGGGCGGGTCTCGAACCCGTGGGCTCAGGCAATCCACTCACCTCGCCTCCCAAAGCGTGGAATTACAAGCTGAGCCACCAAGGCCAGCTTGTATGCCACATTTTTTAAATCCAGTTCAACTTTGATGGACAACATGGTTGGTTTCATGTTTTTGCTATTGTTAATAGAGCTGCAACAAACATATGTGTGCAGGTATCTTTTTTGTAGACTGATTTGAGTTCCTCCGGGTATATTCCCAATAGGGGAATTGCTGGGTCATATGGAAAGTCAATTTCTAGTTCTTTCATAAATCTCCACACTGTCTTCCAGAGAGGTTGCACTAATTTGCAGTCCCACCAGCAGTGTAGAAGCATTCCTTTTTCTCCACATCCTCGCCAGCTTCTGTTATTGTTTGTTTTATTAATGATAGCCATTCTAACTGGGGTTAGGTGGTATCTCAATGTGGTTTTGATTTGCATTTCTCTGATGATGAGTGAGGCTGAGCACTTTTTCATGTGTCTGTTGGCTGCCCGTATATCTTCTTCTGAGAAGCATCTATTCATATCTTTTGACTACTTTTTAAAGGGGCTGTTAATTTTTTTCTTTTCGGCTCATTTAAGTTTCTTGTAGATCCTAGATGTTAGGCCTATGTCAGATATACAGCTGGCAAGTATTTTTTCCCATTCTGTGGACTATCTCCCTGCTCTCTTGATGGTTTCTTTTGCTTTGCAGAAGCTCATTAGTTTGATGAGGTCTCACTCGTATATCTTGTTTCTTAAGGTATTGGCCTTTAGGGTTCTAAATAGGAATTGGTTGCCAGTTCCAATTTCCATAAGGGTGTCTCCTGCATTTTCTAAGATTCCTATAGTTTGAGGTTTTACGTTTAGGTCTTTGATCCATTTAGAGTTAATTTTTGTGTATGGTGATAGGTAGGGGTCCTGTTTTAATCTTCTGCATGTGGTCAGACAGTTTTCCCAGCACGATTTAGTGAATAGGTTCTCCTCTCCCCAGTGGTTGTTGGAGGCTTTGTTAAAGATGAGTTGGTTGAGGAATTGAGACTTTGCTTTTGGAATCTCGATCCTGTTCCATTGGTCTATGTGCATGTTCTTGTACCAATACCAGGCTGTTTTGATTACTGTAGCCTTATAGTCAAGTTTGAAGTCTGGAAGTGTGATTCCTTCTGCTGTGTTTCTTTTGCTAAGTATTGTTTGGTTATTTGTGGTCGTTTATTTTTCCATATGAATTTCTGTATTGTCGTTACCAGGTCTGAGAAGGATGATGTTGGTAACTTAATAGATATAGCATTGAATCTGTAGATTGCCTTTAGTAGGATGGAAGTTTTAACAATGTTGATTCTTCCTATCCATGAATATGGAATATTTTTCCATTTGTTTGTGTCCTTTTGGATTTCTTTGAGCAGTGTTTTGTAGTTTTCACTGAGAAGGTCTTTCACTTCTCTGGTTAGGAAGATGCCGAGGTATTTTATTTTTTTTGGTGGCTACTGTGAATGGGATTGTGCTTTTAATTTGGGTTTCTGCCTACTTGTTGTTGGGTTTCTGCCTACTTGTTGTAGGAATGCAACTGTCTTTTGCACGTTTAATTTGTACCCTGAGACTTTTTCAAAGTCCTTAATCAGAGCAAGCAGGTTTTTGACAGATTCTCTTGGATTTTCAAGGTATAGGATCATATCAAGAGCAAAGAGGGATGACTTGGTTTAATCTTTTGCTATTTGGATACCCCTGATTTCCTTCTCTTGTCTAATTGCTCTAGCTAGGACTTCCAGCACAATGTTGAACAAGAAAGTTGAGAGTGGGCAGCCTTGTCTTGTTCCAGTTTTCAGGGGAAATGTTTCCAGTTTCTGTCCATTTAACAATATGTTAGCTGTGGGTTTACATAGATGGCACTTACTATTTTGAGGTATGTTCCTTCTATACCTAGGTGTTTGAGGGTTTTTATCAAGAAGGGATGCTGGATTTTATCAAAAGCTTTTTCTGCATCTAATGATATAATCATGTGGTTCTTGTTTTTACATCTGTTGATGTATTTAATTTTATTTATGGTCTTGCAAATGTTGAACCAGCCCTGCATCCTGGGGATGAAGCTTTGATTTGGTCATGGTGGATAATTTTTGAGATGTGTTTTTGGATCTGATTTGCTAGAATCTTGTTGAGGATTTTTGCATCTATGTTGATAAGGGATATTGACCTGCAGTTCTCTCTTTTTTTTTTTTTTTGTTAGGTCTTTACCCAGTTTGGGTATCAATGTGATGTTAGCTTCGTAAAATGATTTGGGGAGAATTCCTTCTTTCTCAGTTGCCTGGAATACTTTCAATAGGACTGGTATCAGCTCCTCCTTGTATGTTTTGTATAATTCTGCTAGAAAGCCATCCGGTCCAGGGCTTTTTTTGGTGGGTAGTTTTTGTATGGCAGAGTCAGTTTCCTGGGTTGTTATTGGTCTATTTAGTGTCTCAATGACTCCTTGTTTCAACCTGGGGAAGTTGTGTGATGTCAGAAAGTCCTCCATTTCATTTAGGTTATCAAGTGCATTTCCATACAGGTGTACATAGTAATCTCTAACAATCTTTTGCATTTCTTTGGGGTCAGTTGTGATTTGATCTTTTGTATTTCTGCTTGTGTTTATTTGGGCTTTTTCTCTCTTTTTCTTGGTCATTCTGACTAGGGGTCCATCAATCTTGTTAATTCTTTCAAAGAATCAGCTTTTTGTTTTGTTGATGTTTTCTATGATATTTTTGTCTTGTATGTCCCATATTCAGACTCTTATTTTGGTGATTTGGATTATTCTGTTAACGTTGGGGTTTTGGTGATCTCTTTCCAGTTCCCTTAGGTGATTTGTTAGGGTCTCCTCTTGTGATCTTTCTTGATGTGTTCTCATAGAGATATAAATTCCCTTCTTAGAACAGTTTTCATGGCTTCTCAGAGGTTTTGGTATGATGTTTCTTCATTTTCATTTGTTTCCAGGAAACTTTTAATTTTTGTTTTGATTTCTGTGTTGACCCTGTAGTTGTTCAGCCTCATGCTGTTTAGTGCCTATGTCTTTGTGGGTTTTGGGGGAATTTTACTTGTGTTGATATTTATTTTTATTCCATCGTGGTCCGAGAAGGTACATGGCAATATTTTGATCTTTTGAAATTTGTTTATGCTTGATTTATGGCCTAGGATGTTGATCCTACTTTCCTGAGGTTTTAATTTTTACCAGTCCACTCATACTCCTCTTGTAAAAGTCACTAGTTATTTCCCCACTGCTTAACGCAATGATCCCCTTTCAGTTCTTAATTTACTTATGAGTATCTGTCATAGTCAATCACTCTCTCTTTACTTCACTTAGTGTTTGGAATACTCATTCTTTTTTGACTCTCCTATTGCTTCTTTCTTCATTGGTGCTCCTTTTTTTTTTTCCTTTGCTGGTTTTTCCTTCTTTCTCTGACTATAAATTTTGCAGTGATTTTAAACTCAATTTTAAACCTTTCTACCTTTTTTGTATGTGACATACCCTATGGTTTATACAACCCAGTCACAAGGTGTTAAATGACTCTCCAGCTTTTATTTTAGCTCAGACATTTTTCTTGAACTCTAGACTGATATATCCAGCTATGTATTCAAAATTTCCACTTAGTTACTAATAGGCATCTCAAACTTACCAAGTCTGTTATGAACTGAATGTTTACATCCCCTCAAAATTTGTATATTGAATCCTAATTCCCAATGTCATGGTATTTGGAGGTTGGGTGTTTGGTAGGTAATTAGAGCTAGATTAGGTCATGAGGGTAGAATCATGATAGTATTAATGCCTTTATTAAGATAGGAGAAGACAAGGTATCTCTCTCTCTCTCTCTCTGCTTTCAGCTATGTGAAGATACAGGAAGAAGATTGCCATCTAAAAACCAGGAAGAGTACCCTAGTCAGACAATGAAGCCAATAGTTCCCTGATCTTGGGCTTTCCAGGCTCCAGAACTGTGAAATAAAAGTATTTGTTGCTTAAGTCACCCAATCTATGGTAATTTTCTTTAGCAGACTGAACTGATTTAGACAATGTCTAAAACTAACATTTAGATTGCCTAACAAATACTTGCTTTTCTGGGATCTTCTTATTTGAATGAATGACAACTCCATTCTTCTAGTTGCTTGGGATAAAAAAACCTGGTGTCAATCTGACTCTTCTCTTACACTTTGATCCATTATCAAATCCAATCCATTGAAAGTACATTTAGGATTTGACCACACTTATCACTTCCTCCATAACCACCAACTTCACGCTACTATTACCTCATACCTGAATCACTTCAGTAGCCTACTTTGGTCCATCTGCTTTTGCCCTTGTCCCAACCTGTTTGACTCTTCTCAACACTGTTGTCATAATGTCTCTGAAGAATAAAAGTCAGATGATTCTACCATTTTGTTCATTGCCTTCCAGTTTTGTTTTCACCTAAAAGGTATTGAGTGTCTTTCCCCTCCTTTCACCCCACCTCTCTGACCTCATCTCTCTCACTTTTCAATATATAAATTTTCCATCTATAAATTCTGAGGAGATGTCAAAATTTCTTGTCATGTCTCTTCATAGTAAAAGTCAGATAATTCTACCATTTTGTTCATTGGCTTTCAGCGTGCTTTTCACCTAAAAGACACTGAGTGTCTATCCTCTCCTTTCATTCCACCTCTCTGACCTCATCTCCTTTCACTTTTCTGCTGATTCCTAATAATTCAGTTATAACAATCTCTTTAAGCTTTGTCTTGAACATTCTAAGCATGCTCCCATTTCAGGGCATTTCCAACTACAGTCTCCTCTGCTTTGACAACTCTTCTCCAGATATTTACATGAGTCCCTCTGCTGTGTGTTCAGGTTTCCTCTCTAATGTCACTTATTAGAGAGGCCTTCTTGACCATCTTTTGTAAAAGTTTAGTCACATACAAGCTGCCTTTCCTAAGTCTTTGCTTTATTTTCCTCCATCACACTTATCACCATCTTGTAATCTGTAGTTACCTTTTTGTGTATTGTCTGTCTCCCCCTACAGGACTGCTCTAAAAGAACAAAGACTTTATCTCATTCATCAAAGTTCATCAGCAGCCAGGATGGTTCTTCCCAGGTAGCACTTGCTCAATAAATATGCACCGAATGAATGAATAAATTTCCCTCCACTACCTCACATATAAGTACTGTATTAGCAACACTTAGATAAATGCAATTCCGCATTCCATAAAAGGTCCTGTATTTTTCTTTCTGTCTTCATTTATTTTTCATCACCTCCACATGTCATTTCCACATGCTCAAATTATATCTAAATTTTAAGGCTCAATCTATATGCAATTTTATATGCAAATATCTTACACACTGGAAGTTATGTCAGTTCTTAGAATATCCATAATGTCTTATAAGTGTAATATACTTAAGACATGTAGCACTTTCTCCTCTATTACTCTATAAATTCTTAGAAGGCAAGTACCAATTTTATTCCCCTGTTTACCTTCTCCCTCAATTTCAAACCTTAGCACACAGAAGTTCCTCAATAATTGTCTTTTGAATAAATGTAAAAATGAAGTTTAATTTCACTAATATATGGTGAGGATACACAGAAATCCTTATCATGACTTCAAATCAGGCTTTAAGAAGTGGAGTCCAAACTGCTTATATATTGCACAAACTTAAATGGCCTTCTTGTTTTTTCTAGAATCCTCCAAGCTGGTTTCTACCTTGGGACCTTTTCCCTTGCTGCTTTACTGCTTGGATTTTTATATGACTTGCTGTTTTGTAAATTGATAACTCAAGTATTAGATCAAATATCACCTTCTTATATATACCTCCCTTTTTTGCCCATTATCTGGTCAGCTCAGTAAGATAGACTAGCTAGCTTATAAACAACATAAATTTATTGTTCACAGTTCTGGCACCTGAAAAGTCAACCAAGATGCCCACTCCTGTCCTGGTTCATAGCCTTTTAGCTGTGTCCTCACATGGTAGAAGAATGAACAAGCTTTCCTGGGCCTATTTTACAAGAACACTAACTCTATTCTTGAGGGCAGAGCTCAAATCACATCCCCAAAAATCTCACCTCCTAATACCAACTTCTTGAGGGCTAGGATTTCAACATATACATTTTGGGAAGACACAAACTTTAAAACCATAGCACATACATAGTCTAAGATCATTCCTAGTTTCATCTTTATCAGATAACCCTACATTATTATCTTCATTGCACTTATCACTATTTAAAATTGTTTTTATTTATTTAGGTAGTACTCACATGTATTTTTTCTCCTCTTCTCGCCTATGCCTTGCCTTCTCTATCCCCATAATTCATACTGCACACATCCAGGACATAAAATACACAGAAACATGGATCCTGTTTGTTTTTGTCATTTCTATATGTACCATGGCTAAAAGAGCAGCACTCTGTAGAAACTAAATAAACATGTAAGTTATTTTTAAAAATCCACTGATTTGGTTGACTTTTCAAAGAACTACTATTTTGTTTTATTTATCTTTCACTAACAGTGACATTCTAGCATTGATTAATTGAATGGCATTTCTTTGTTGCTTCTTTCTTTCTGAAAGGAATTCATATATTCATTTGAAGAGGAAAGCACACTTCCTGGAGTATGTCTTTTTAGAGAAACACTAAAGGAAAGAGTAGCCCTGAAGTAACCTGTCATTGATTCATAAGTTGCCGTTAGCCTTTCAAGTTTATGAAAGACAGAACCTAGTTTCTGAAATAAGCACTTATAGTACTACTTATAAAACTATGCTATGTTAATGAAATCATACAACATCAATAGTTTCTAAGGAGAAATAGTCTGAAAATAATTCCCCAAATCTCTAATAGAGATCTATTCCAAAGTAGGGGTATGCAAAGTAATTCTAATTCACTGATATTTAAGAATGTTGGTACTTTGTGACAAATGCGGCTTTCAATGCTTTTGTGTGTGTAGGTTTATTAAAATCTTCATAAGACCAAGAAAAGATCTACATAAACATATAGAATTGACACCATGGAAACAAATCCATGTCGAAGGGTTTTATACTTAGCTTTCTTAATGTTTTTCCATTGTGGTTGACATTTGCTGAAGACAAATGGAAACATCTTGTTTTAACATGAAAATTTGTGGGATCTTCCCAAGCAGGAGTAATCTCTTCTTTTTAACTCTAAAGCCAACTCCTTCTCTCCTTCTTTTTATAATGTGTCACTTTCTACCTTGTACTATAGTTATGTTTCATTAATTTTAAAAGAATAGAAATTCTTCTTAACCTCTGTATTTTTTTTTATCACTTCTCTTGCTTCTTGTAATTTTAAGTACATGGAAGTTATTCAATAAATATTTGTGATATAATGATATTTGTGTATACTGTTTCTTCTTACATTTTGAAAGTCAAAATTCCTAGAAAAAGTAAAATGACAACAATTAAATTTTAAATTAAATTTCCTTCTTCCAGAAAGAGAAACTTAAATAGAATAATCAGAACAGGGATTTCTAGATTCCTAGGAAACAGAAATGACTGCCTATCTCTCTGTGAGTTCTTAGCAAATATCATGGGGTATTTAATAATAATCTATATTATATAAACAGTTTCTGTGTGGAGCAGTGACATGACCAAAATTATGCTTTAGAAATAATAATTAGGAAATACATGTTTAATAGGTTGCCTAGATATGATTAAGGAAGAATCCACCTTTTTTCGAGGCTTTTTCTAGGTGGTGTTTTTCTCTATGGGAAAATACATGAACTAAAATGCTGTTGCTTCTTTACACCTATTGGCATCAGTGTACCAGCTAGTGTTGTTTGAGAGGCTGCGTTAGGCTTCAGTTAATTTTTTTTGAAGATTCTTCAACTGTATTTGTTCATTTCGTGATGGGTAATTTATGAATGCACCTGCCCACACTGCGCTGTGTTCAGCAGGTTTTGATAAAAAATGACATGAACCCCATGTTCCACCTTTCCTATTCCTCCAATCTTGCTCCGAATGACTTTTTTGTTTGTTTCCGCAGATGAAAGTGTCCTAATGTGCAGATGCGGAAGAGGCAAGAAACAAAAAATGGCAGAAGCACTAAAAAACATCACAATGGACAAATTCAAAAACTGTTTTGAGCAGTGGAAAAAGCATCTCGATAGGTGTATTGCCTCTAATGGAGAGTGCTTTGATGGTGACTGAAGTTTAAACATGTAAGTATAAATATGCAATTTTTTAAAATAAATAAATTCCAGGTTTTTTGGGGTCCCCCCTTGTATTTGTCAGAAATATCATTGGCTATTTAGAGTTATAGACTAAAACATTATGTTATTTAGATCCAAGGACTAAATACTGGAATGTTTTTATGTTATTAAGTCATATGAATGGGAACTCTGGTAACAGAATCAACTTTAAATTTTATCTCATCTTTTTTTTAAGAACTTCAATTATTAAGACACTAATGGCAATTGATTTAGAGTAGCTTAACTTAGCATTATGTGACTATGTCAAATGTGAAGAACACCCTTGAAATAAAGGATTTGTCACATGATTTGGGGGAAACTTAAAAGAAAACAGGCAGCAGGAAAGAAAATTTGGCTCACCTTGAGTTGTCTACTCTATCTTATATGCGATGGTAATATTTAAAGATTTAATACACATTAGAGACAGTTGACTTTAGTTATTTTTGCGATCCCCACAGCACAAAACACAGACTCTGGCTTATATAGAAGTATTTTCTAAAATTAAACCCCTGGTGAATCACTAGTGTATTCTGTTCCCTTGTAGGACGTAAAGAACTCTTGCCAAGAGGAACACTAAAGGGACTAGGGGTAAGTCATAGGTTTCTTGTTAGGTTTTCTAGCTTAAGTCACTTTTTTGCCTCATCAATACATGCATTGACCATTATTGCTTATTTCTTTGCTTTTAATTTTAATTTTTTTTAATGTGAACGAATGCCTGCCATGTCAATTGTCCTTAGTTTTCTGATTCTGATTTAAAGTTTTTTAATATTTTTAATTATAGTAGAATATATGTAACATAAAATTTACTATTTTAATAATTTTAAGTGTACAGCTTGATACAGAGACCTGCTAATGTCTGTCCAGATTGTCACATCCCCTAGAGAAGAGCATGGCAAGGGCGCAAGTGCTCCTGTATGTTCCTGAACAATATTCCTGAGTGCTACTGAATTGTGCGCTTCCTCTTATCCTCTATGCACTCCCAGTAAGTAACTTCAGGAAATCCTTGACTTCCCTGTATTCTATACCCAATCAACTGAAAGATGCAAATCTCCCTTTACTTCCTTTTTCTGAGTGGTTATAAGTTTGAATAATATAGTATCAATGTAATCGTAAGACTTGCGATTTATATAACTTTTGTATCAATGTAATCGTAAGTTTTGTGATTTGTATTATTTTTATGCATTGCATGATGTCTTAGGCCCTTTATGGCAAGCTTGATTAATGTTTCTGCCAGGGTCTACTGATAAAAACTATGAGATACCTCTGATACCTGGCACCAGGATGTCTGGACCGAAAAATGCCACTATTGATAAATGCGGCTGTAACTCGAGTTCTGTACAATGCTCTGCTGGTCACGTGGCTAATGCATAGGTACACACAATTCTGGACATATAAAATTTTGAACCGTTAAAGCCTGGAGGGTGAGCAGAATCATTTAAAAAAGACCTTTAGTTTGGCTCTGCTCTCTGGATTCGAACTCAGAAATAAACTTCTTTCCACCAGTTCCCTGCCACTTTGATTTATTCGTATCAAAGGGACCAGCCGAGGATTACTCAGACCATAAAAAGTTCAGTAGCATTAAGTACATTCACATTGCTGTGTAACCATCAGCACCATCCATTTCCAGAACTTTTTTTTATCTTCTCTAACTAAAAATTTGTATCCATTAAATGCTAACTCCCCATTTCCCCCTCCCTCTATCCTGTGTCAAACACCATTCTACTTTCTTTGAATGAATTTAACTATTCATTTAACTACTCTAAGTACCTCTTATAAATGGAATCATATAGTATTTTTTGTTTTGTGACTGACTTACCTCATTTAGCATAATGTCTTCAAGATTTATCCAAATTGTGGCATATGTCAGAATTTACCTTCTTTTTAAGGCTGAATAATATTCTGTTGTCTGTATATTCCACATTTTGTTTATCTATTCATCCACTGAGGGAAACTTGGGTTCCTTCTACCTTTGCCTATTGTGCATAATGCTGTTATGAACATGAGTGCATAAATATCTGTCAAAATCTTGCTTTAAATTAGTTTCAGTATATACACAGAAGTGGAATTGTAGGATGATATGGCAAGTCAATGTTTAATTTTTAAAGAAAGTACCATGTTTTCCATGGTGGCTGTACTATTTTACATTCTTATCAGCAATATACAGGGGTTCAAATTTTTCCACATCTTCCCCAACACTTTATCTATTTATTTATTTTTGACAGTCATTCTAATGGGTGTGAAGTAGTATCTTATTATTGTTTTGATTTTTCTTTCCTATTAGCTGTTCTAATAGGAAGTGGCATGTGTTGGCCATACTCCTACTGACAATATACCCGCTGGCTCTTACTGGCTTAAGAGCTGTGTTTTTGGCAAAGAAAGTTCCCAGAGAGGAACTCTACAGCTTTTATCACCAGTATTGATGAAACCTCCAGGTAATTATTAGATTGTGCTTTGCAGATCTAATTTTTTGAATAACTGGCTTTCCTTTGGATCGCCTTTCACTTAAATCTTCAAAAATAGCTAGCCAGTTCAGCCTTATTTGTTTAATATTTTTTAAGAAATATTTATTTTGTGAGCCCTATAACACTCTTAATCATTTATTATTGAACTATTGTAGGACAAATAGCCATTTCTCATCAGATAGTAGATCAGTTGCCTGGAATGACTCTCATGGCTGAAACAACTAAAATGCTGTATGCAATATATATTTGAAACACACACCCCTTTAAAACTCATTTTAAGGTAGCATGGCAATGGTGGTTTGATAAACAACATAAAAACTAACCAACTAGGAACCCTGGAAGATGTTTAGTTGCCCAGTCAACCTTCACCTGAAGTGCATTTGAATGCCAAATCTTGAAGAGTACATTTGGATAAATGTACCTGGCATGGTGCAGAAGATGAAACTCAGGAAACAACTATAGTGACCACTAGATAAAATGGGGTCCTAAAAGCCAATAATAGTCTTATAACTTTACACTGACAGAAAAAGGAAAGAAACTTGCCTGCCTCAATCTGGCACTAGGTAGAAGGGGATTTTAAAAAATGATCTCTCCTAGAAATTCTTTTCAAGTTTGTTTGTTTTTAATTTGAGAGCATCCTATCTCCAGTAAAGCACTCAAATCTTAAGAGTTTAGATACAGAAATTTTGCACATGTTTACACCCATATAACCAACACTAATCCAAATAGATTTGGGTAGTATAAAAACGTAGAAGTTAAAAGATGATCAAATTGTTTACTGAAAGTACACATGTGGAGAAAAGGGAGGAATACACTTATGATTCCATTTATGATCCCAGTATAGTTCTCAAATCTCTTCTTTCTAAAGTTGCCAGAATGATCTAACATGTATTGCCAGAATGATCTAACATGTAATTTTGGTCATTTCACTCCCTAATCCATTATCTACAATGGTGAAGTGAAGTTGATTCTTCTCAAGGTACTTTACTTGATCCCATGTTTTCTATTGTTAGTGAGCAATTGCTATTCAGCTCTTGTATGATCTCTTCTAAATCTCTTTCTTCCTTCTGACTGCCATACTGAATTAGGTATATTTGTTAATCTTACATGGTCCTTAAAGTTGTTTTACTCAAGAGTACTTCCCAATAAAACTTTATCTGGTGGCAAACTTGTATGGGTTAGATTGATGGAAGAGAATGTACTAGTTGGTATAAATAGACTTTTAGAGTTACATTAGGACCAAGAAATATTGACTACGAAATTGCTTGCTGTCTGCTAAGTGCTATAAATGCTTGCAATAAAGACAATAAAAAGCTAAAACTAATTAATCATCAACTTAAGGTGAAGTGTGAAAATCAAAGTACCTTCATGGAAGTTTACACAGAGACTCAGCCATTGTAGGAAAAGGGAAGACTTACCAAGATCTAAATTCCAATCCCAGTTGAGAAGAAATAGGATCCTGAGGGATTAGATGGTGACATCTGAGTTGACACATTCAATAACTTTGGAATTCCATATCTCCCTGGATCCTTCTTCATTCTAAAAGCTCACTACTTGTTTAAAGTTGGTATAGAGTCTTCTGTTTGATAAGGTACCATGCACCACCTTCTTATGATTTTATTCACACTTCTCCCGGTCACCAGATATATAGGATATAGTAACAATTTAACCCAGTTATGTAAGTACTAGGCTGCTATGGGAGTAAAGAGATCATATGCTGAAGGAGCTACTGGCAATTTGAACTGTTAAAAACAAAGAGAATATGTATGGAATTAGATACTGAGGGTACTGGATCAAGGTGGTGGGTACAAAATCATAAATTTGGATAAGAAAAACATATCAATATGGTACTACTTTGTTGAAATAGGAAATTAAACACCCTGGCAACTAACTCAGAAGACAATGCTATCTGCCACTAGGATGATACGTGTAATTTTGGAAAAAGGGATAGCCTATTCACACTAAATTAAGTAGTAATTGCCAGAGCTGCTCTGGCAGATGGTAGAGGAAGCTATTAAAAAATCAGAGAAGCAGGCATATTAAAGTATACATATATGAGGATAATAAAAATATGTATAAATACATGTTTTGTATATATATTTAGTTGGATATACATATTTCATATATAAAGCTAACTATGTCCCATAAGAAGATAGGAAAGTCTGGAGGACAAGCTATTTATTCTGGTAAACAGCTGTTAGCAAAAATACATTGCTCAGTAGTGGCTGTCCTTTGTGGATAAGGGTTGATGGTAAGGCTTGATCTCTTCTTGCACTTACAGAACTGGGAAATGTAAATTATAATATCTTAAAAACATATAGACCATCTCATTTTAACCATCAGGAGCAAGGTGAAATAATGATCACAATGAAGAACAAGATCAAAGTGATCTGGAGAGAGTGTGGCCCAAAGAGAGCTTATAAGAGATGCTCTTAGGGGGAAGGTATATGGGCAACCAATAAGGATATTCTTTAATTTATCCAATTAAAAGAAATCAAGTTTGATCCCACCTATTACAGATTTAGAAACTCAAGGGGTGAAAGTTGCAGTGAGTTCATCACACCATCCCTCCCATGGAACCACTTGCAGAATTCCTACTTTCTATTCCCACAAATTTAAGCTTGGTTGGCCTAGAGCTCTGATTTCCCTATACTTTTACCAGGAGACACAGGAAGGGTCACATTCTAACTTAAGCTATCTATTCTTGGTCCTGTTGGATTCTTCATACCATAAAAACAGTAGTCAAGGTAAAGAGTCAACATCCTGGCCTTTTAATTTATCATTGTGAGTGATACACATATCATTGAGAGGAGACAGTCTGCTATTATATATCGAGGATGAATATATTTACCATTTAGGTGATCTACTGATGTCTTGATACTCTCCTACCCAATTTTTATGATCTATAACTAAATGCAATAGCCACAACCTGAGAAGGGCACAGTGATAAGAAGCTTAGATCACTTAAGAATGAGAGTATGTGTTATCCCATCAGATAATACTTCTGGACTACCAGAGTTGCTTGCTAAGGGTAAGCAGAACCTAAAAGAAGTAATGGAAGAAGAGATAATGAATTTCAATCACGACCTCAAGAGTAACAGCAGCAGTGAGTGCTGTAATTTGTCCCCCATCTTTCCTCTTGAAAGTTTCCCCAGCTAATGCTACCAGAAGAAGCTATTTCCAGTTGGGGTATACTTGTCCAGGGTTGTGACCCCTTCCTGAGGAAAACTTGCATGCAGCAACTGGTTCTTGGGAAGTTACAAAGGTCTGACCTCCTTGTTTTAATCTGAGACAAATCTGAAGTATTATTTTTAGCTCCAGAGCCCCATGTAGCATTTGGTACAGCTTTAAAAAACAACAACAATTTAATTACAATCTTCCTGTCCAAGCCCTCTTCCTCACAACTTTATTGGAATTATTTCTTGGAACCTTTCTCAACAAAATTCCTGCATGCAAATATTTTCCTCAGATTCTGTTTCTAGGAATTCTGACACAAGACACGCTCAAAAGGTAAATGTCAAAATAATCATGCCCATACTGACTCCCTCTAGTTCTTTCTGCTGTTTAGTAGTGGGGAGAAAGACTGAGTGAAGAAATAGTGATAGAAGATAATGTAACAGACATGCTCCTTAAACTTAGGAATGAAAATTTTAGTTTTCTGGTACAAATCTGTCAAAATTTTCTTATATAATCCTCTGTGACACTTGAATAATATGAGCCATGTTGAAAGCCTATTATAGATTTTTAAAGATTTTTTGGAGACTTTACAGGACATGGCAGAGTTGCTAGTGACAGTAGATAAATAAAAATCACACTTATTCAATTTACAAAGAAATTTCTATTAGGATGTTCTTCAAATGGAAAGAAGATAGATTTGTTAACACTCAGCACCTGACACCGTACCCTGTCTTTGAACCTTTCTTTCTTTCACATCCCAGGGCCTGCCTTCAACAGCTCCTCATGAGAACCTGCCAGACTCAGAGATACATCATGATTCTCAGAAAGCTGGCCTCATATACAGTTTGCTCTTTCAGCGCTTCACTTTCTCTGCTGGACACAGGGAGTGTGCTTGTGTGTTTGTTCCAAGCTTCCACTCACTGCAGTGGCATGTGTGGCAAGCAGCTAGGTTGCTTGCTTATTGCTAAGATTGCTGTATTGATTAGTTGCTTTTCCACAGTACACATATCTAGCATTTCTGGCATACTCACTTGTAAAATGGCAACTAGCACTAGAGTGGATTTAAGTTTTGGTCCTTTCCCGTATTGCTAGGGGACCAGCAAAACAGTCATAAACACGTTGCTCTCCTTTTCTGTTTGGTGGAGATTGCATGGTGTAGTGGAAAGAAAACAAGACTGTCAGATATTCATTTTGGTCCTAACTTGGAATTCTTTACTCTTTGTGTGACCTCGGTCATTTAAACTTTCAGGGTCGCAAAGATTCATTCTGTAAAATGTGAGCAATAATAGCTATAATGCCTAACTTACTTTAAAAAAAAAATCAAGCAAGGCAAGTGGAAGTGTTTTCTAGATGATAAATTCTATCAAAGTTAAAATATAATTGTCATTACTATTACTTCTAGGGTGAAGAAAGTGTGAATTTGCCTACTGAGGCCAGAAGCATTTTCTGTTGAAGACATACTTTGTTGTAATCTTCCAGATGTTTGTTATGACCATGTGAGAGTTATCAGTATTATTAAATTGATTTAAAAACAAGTGATCTGGGTAAATTCTGGAAAATATCAGACAGTTGACAAATTTTCAGGAAAGAAAAATGTTGTATTTTGCTGTACATACATGGTTTTTAAGTAAAGAAGCTTTACTTTTCATTCTTTTTTTAAAATCCAAATGACATCGTCTAATTAATGGGAAGAGGTAATTTTGTCTAAGGAAAAATGAGACTTTGAAAAGGTTATTTATTCTGAGTATTGTACTGACTTGAAAATTGCATGCTTTATTTTGTGAATATTGATATATAACTTGTGGAAATAAGAAACAGAATGAATCCAAAAGAAAATGAAATTTATTGAATTCTGATGGACAATTCAGAACTGATAAACTATATTTCTACTAAGGAAGGCTTGCTGATTAAAAGACAGTTTTGAGTTCTGTTCATTTAATATTGCATATTTCTGGGGCTATGAGCTTCCACTTCTTCCTTTGGAAGACCCTAGTACAAATCTAAACAAAATCATCATCAAAAATTAAAAAAAATTGCTAATAAAACTTATGCTGCAGATATTTTGTCTTGTCTAATGGTAAGCATTTTTGCTCTCCAGAGATCATATTCTTTGTTTCTCAATAGAAACTCAGAATTATGATTTCATTTTCTTATTCTTTTAATGGTTGTAGTTGGGATTCCATTGTTTTTTATCTTTTTTTTTTTTAAGATTTAAAGTTATTGGGTACAGGATTAGTTACATAAGTGGTAAACATACAGGTGTAGTTTGGGCCTCCAATTTGTCCTCACTTCATCTGGTTTAGGATCAGGTACACTTATTGATGTTATATGCCCCCAGTCCCCTGATACTGTCCCACTACTGCCAATCCCTTTCTTGCAGTATTATGATAAATGTTCAGGGTCCACTTATGAGTGAGAACATGTGATATTCAGTTTTTTGTTTCTGTGAGGGATCACTGAGTATTATAAACCCCAAATCCAACCAAGTTGCTGCAAAGTCCATAGTTTTGTCCTTTATGACTGTGTAATAGTCCATCGCGTATAAGAACCACATTTTCATCCAGTCTAGTTTTGATGGGCAATATTATCAGTTCCCTATTTTTGCTATTTTGAATAGTGTTGCAATAAATACACAGGTGCAGGGTTTTTTTTTTTTTGTAGAATGATTTGAGTTCCTCTGTGTATATTCCAAGAAGGAGGATTGTTGGGTCCTATGGAGGGTCGATTCTTAGATCTCATTACACAGTCATAAAGAAGGACAAAATTATGAACTTCACAGCAACCTGGATGGACTTAGAAGCTATAATACTGAGTGATCTATCATAAAAACAAAGAACCGAGTATCACATGTTCTCACTCATAAGCAGACCTTGAACAACTATCATAATACTATAAGAAAGGGATTGGGAAACTGCCAGGGGAGTAGGGACACACCTCACCAATAAGGGTGCCTGCATAATGAACATTTGTATACCTAACCTTGAATTTTACCCTAAATATTTAAAAGTAAAAATTAAAAAATTTTTTTTTGAAATTAAAAAAAGGAAATCACCACATTGTTTTCCACAGAGGTTGTACTAATTTACATTCCCACCGGCAGTGTAGGAGGATCTCCTTTTCTCTGCGAGCTCTCCAGAATCTGTTGCTTTTTGAGTTATTAATGAAGACCATCCTGACGAGTTAGGTGGTATCTCAGTGTAGTTTTTATTTGCATTTATTTGATGATTATGACAAACCTGCAGCCCAACATATTGCTAACCAAACAGAAATTAGAAGTATTTCCCTTGAAAAGTGGAACAAGACAAGACTGCCCACTCTCACTCCTCCTGTTCAACATAGTATTGGAAGTTCTAGCTACGGCAATCAGACAAGAGAAGGAAATCAGGGGAATCCAAGTGAGAAAAGAGGAAGTTAAGTTATCCCTCCTTGCAGATGATATGATCTTATACGTGGGAAACCCTAGAGAATCTGTCAAAAATCTCCTTGCCCTGATAAAAGACTTTGGCAAAGTCTCAGGGTATAAAATCAATATGCAGAAGACAGTTGCATTCTCATACACCAACAACAAACAGGTAAAGAACCAAATAAAACCCATTCACAATAGTCACAAAAAAATGAAATACCTTGGCATCTTCCTAACCAGAGAAATGAAAGACCATTGCAAAAAAAAACTACAGACTACTTTTCAAAGAAATCAAATTTGACACAAACAAATAGAAAAATATTTCATGCTCATGGATAGGAACAATCAACATTGTTAAGATGTCCATCTCACCCAAGGCAGTCTACAGATTCAATGCAATACCTGTTAAATTACCAACATCATTCTTCTGAGATCTGAAAATAACAATACAGAAATTCACATGGAAACAAAATTGGTCATGAATAGTCAAATCAATGCTCAGCAAAAGAAACAAAGTGGGAGGTATAACACGTCCAGACTTTAAACTTTATTATAAGGCTACAGTCATCAAAACAGCCTGGTATTGGTACAAAAACAGACATATAGATCAATGGAACAGGACAGAGATTCTAGAAGCAAAACCTCAATTTCTCAACCAACTAATCTTTGGCAAAGCCTCCACCAACAACCACTGGGAAGAGGAGAAACTATTCAGTAAATGGTGCTGGGAAAACTGGTTGACCACATGGAGAAGATTGAAACAGGACCCCTACCCATCACTATACACAAAAATCAACTCTAAATAGATCAAAGTCCTAAACATAAAACCTGAAACTATAAGAATTTTAGAAAATGCAGGAGACACTCTTACACACACTGAAATAGGCAACCAATTCCTGATCAAAACCTCAAAAGCCTATGCCATAAGAGATAAGATATACAGGTGGGACCTCATCAAACTGAAAAGCTTTTACACAGCAAAAGAAACCATCAAGACAGTAGGGAGACAGCCCACAGAATGGCAAAAAAATTGCCAACTGTATATCTGACAAAGGTCCAACATTTAGGATCTATAAGGAACCCAAATGTGCTGAAAGGAAAAAAACAAACAACTCTATTAAAAAGTGGGCAAAAGATATGAATAGACACTTCTCAAAAGAAGGTGTACATACTAGCAGCCAACAGATACATAAAAAAATGTTGTTTGTATCTTTTAAGATAATACTTTAAAATTATCACAAAAAGGTGTTTAATAAGTGTCAGTACTATTGAAATGAAATTATTATTATTATCATTATTATAGCAATAACATCAACATAAAGAGTGCCTCTATTCTCAGTCCATACACTTTCTTTGATTGATCTAATCTATAAATCAGTGTCATTGCTTCCTCTAACACACATACCTTGCTAATTGATGTTTTCAGGATATAGTATAGGCTACTTTCCTCCAACTAGATGTCTCTAAAGAACTGCCCAGACTGAATTTATTATAGATTATCCAAAAGATAGTAGTTTAAAAAATATTCTTGGACTCAGTTAAAGGTATAATCATCCACTCTTTTGTTCAAGCTCTTTAGGTAAGTATCACTTTCAATTTGAGATTCCTCATTACCTATATTCCATCAGATATTAACATTTCTTCATTCTATCCCACAAATATTTCTTAAAACGATCATCTTTTTTTTAATAAAAATTGATATTGCCACTCTAATTTTTCATGTGCTGCAGTCTTTTAACTGGTCACTTTCTCCTGGTTTGGGCCCTAATTTATTTACCCTCCTCAGTCTCTCCAGAATGACCTTGGTAAAATTCAAATCTCAACAGCTTAGACTCTTATATAAAATATCTAGAGATCTTCATTGGCAAAAGCAATATTCTACAAAAGGGGGGGGTGCATATAATCCAGGAAATGTATAAGACAGATTCATTTGGTGCCAATAAAAATATGAACATCTATTTTTATTATTATATTTTTGACTTTTAAAATTTTTATTTTGTGTATATTTAAACATATAAAATCTACTAGTCTGTCTGCCTATTTTATAAATAAGTGCATATAAATACTTGCGTTATTATATGTCAAAATCTTTTTACTAATAGTAGAATAAACATAATTTTTATATCACCAACTTATGGTAAAAAAATCAAAGCTCACTAATAGGAATTAAAAAGCTCTCATTGATTTGCCCTCTTATTTTTATCTTCTCTGCTACAGTTAGTTTCTCCAAAAAGAAGACGGATTTAGGGGTAGAAAAGGTTTATTGGAAAGTAACACTTGAGAAAGGAATAGGGAAGAAGCAGGCTTGGGAATGATGCAGACTGATGAGTCTCTGTCAGCCCAACAGGAATGAGAGGAGTTTTGTGTTTGGCAGAAATGACTCAGCTTCTGTGTCACTGCTTTGCTCATTTATTGACTTGGGGCCACCTTGAAAAGAGCATGACCTCTGCTCCTAAGCTGAGGTGGCTCCTGAAGGAACAAATGACTGGTAGCTATAAACTACTGGCATCTTAAAGGTAGATCTGAATGGCACATGTGCATGCCTGTCACCTACTCCCATTCACTTTAACACCCTTCATACACAACGTACAAAGTCACTCCAGTGACTGTACATGTTTTCTCTGTCTGAAAACACATGCCTCTCTGGTTCCTAGTGATTAAACCAGAATGCCTGGATATCAACCTTAATCACTTCTTAGTTCTCTGAGCTTGGACAAATTACTGAATCTCTCCATTTGTTTACAGATGACTACTTAAGTTTTCTCAACTATAAAATGGGACTAACAATAGACTCTAACTCAGGAAGTTGTCATGTAAGGGTTAAAGTATTGACATATTCAAAACGTTTTAAATGATACCTGCATATAAAAGACATTTGAACAAATAATAGATATAATACAATCTCATCATTTATTCAATGAAGACTATAATCTGAATTTCCCTCAAAGTTTCCTTTGCATATTGGACAAACCACTATTATGACACTTAAAAGGCTATATGCTAATTATTAATTTATATGTCAGAATTCCACAATGTATTACAAACAGCTAGATATAAACTTTTCCTTGATGAATATATACATTGTTGCTCCTTGCTTCTTAATAGCAGTGAGGCCTGGAAAATATGTGCATATCTCAACAAAAGGCTGTTAAATGATGGTGAAGTATTTACATCAAGATACTGGTTCTAAAAACTTTGCGGTTAGAAGGCATGCGGTTTTCTCCACGGTGCAGAAGAGTGACCTACATGGGACAAATAGTTAACTACATTTTCCACTTTTTCTGTTTTTGATTGCTTTCCCTTTTGCAGGAAGAGTAAGTTTGCAAACTATCTGGCAGCAGCAAGGTTTTCTTTCCCTTGTTTAATGGAGTGTTAAACACAGTCTGAGTTGGAGGTTTTGGAAAAAGATAAATTCTCCATACAAACCAAAAAACTGGAGGCTAGCTTACTTTTTTGGTGAGGGAAATGATTAACTCATTTACTCAGTCAGTCTTTCAACAAGCTTGTTTTGACTGTCTGCTCTGGACTTCTCTTGGGATATAGGGGTTGCTGGGATGAATAAGAATTATGAAGGCCTTCCTCCTGAAAAATGTATTTTAGTAAAGGAGAGTTTTTTTGTTTCATGTATCCCACCCCAGATGTATTCAAATGCATGACATCCATGGTCAAACAAAACACTCTAGGATTTCAATTTGGTGCAAAATGAAATATGAAATTGTGACAGGGTAACTATATGCTCAGGGGTCAATTACACCACATTTACACAGAGATACCTACTTGTGACCAAACAGAAATTTATCAGTGTTTCAAGACTGCAAACAAACCTAAAGGGATTATGAAGTATAACCTTAAGTAATTCACTAAAAAGTAAAATAAAATAAAAATCAACCCCTTTTCCTTAGAACACTAAGACTCTTTCCTTCACCCTTCCACCTTCCCCTGACCTATACCATTTCTCTGCCCATTCACTCTCATTCAGAAACAGACAGCATGCAATCTGCTTAACTTCAGATGAGCGAGACTTTGACATTGCTACTAAGCTTCCAATCTAGGAAAAAATAAACGTCATCACTAAAATTGTAACATACCAGAAAAACAACTGAATTTACCAGAGAGAAAGAGAGTAATATTTATAGTCTGAGAGAACACTGAACACTGGAAATGGGGGTAAGGATGAGGCTCCCAAAGGGCAAAGTTCAAAAGCAATTGAGTTCTCTAAGCTACCTTCTAAAAAGAATGAGTCCAGGCAACTGCAAGGATTTTCAATTTGCTATGTGGGATATGAAAACTTGAGGACAGAGTTGGATTGTTCAGGACAACATAGTGACTGAATATTTTTGTGAGCACCTCCCAGAGAGAACCCAGCTGACTTCTAAAAATAAATGCCAACAGGTATCTGTGACTGACATTTGCTATATGACATAAACTGTTCTAAATTTTTACATGCTTTCACTGTTTTAATCCTCACAAAAAAATCTCTGAGGTAGGGGATATTGTAAAATCCCCAGAACACTGAAGCTGTAGAGTTTAAGTAACTTACTCAAAGTAACACAGCTTCAGAATCTGAACCTGGGCAATCTGGGTTCAGAGATCAGGCTCTTAAGCATTCAAGAAGTTGACTGTAAATGTTATCAAACATTTTATAAATATTATCTTGAATATGATTTTGAATTATCAATTTATTAACCTATTGTGGAGATCAACTTCTGTTTATGTTCTAAGTATGAGCTTAGGTCTCCCCTTCCTGAAGATGTTCTTCTTGGACCATTGCAGGATATATTGGTTATTCCTCATTCATCCTGGCCATAGGCATAGAACTTCTTGATATTAGGAATTTTACTTACTAATTTTGAACTTTCCATGCTTGACATAGTATTGGAAACTAAACACTGTCTTCCTTCAATGGATAGAAAGAGCATTGAGAACTAGTTGACTCAAATTGGATTGAATTTATGTCTGCCTTTGTGTATAACTAGCATGTATTCCTAAAACATTTCCAGTTTTTTTAGTTTCATCTTTTCTCTATTATAATTCTTCAGCTGAGATGGAATTCTGGAAATCGTAGATGATGTTGCTTATTCTTATTTTCCATCATTAGAGCTTTACTCATGGGAGACACCAGATGATCTATTTTCTTAAACACTTTATACTATGATCCTAATGCCTTTTCTCTCTCTGCTTCTCCTAAACACCCACATGCGTGCACACACACACACACTCACACATCCAATTCAGTCCTTTTTTGTAACATAATTGTCTTGAATTCATATACTTTATAAAAAGACACAGTAAGAATCACTACATTTATCTCTTCAAATGGAAACAGGGTAAGACAAGATTCCTTTTCCTGTATATGAGAATAGGAAACACAATTAAAAGTCTTGAAGGATATCAGCCTTGAATTTCAGAACAGCAACTCTCCTAGCAGTGTAAAGAAGTGGTTGGATCATATATCGATAAAGAATGAGGGGCAGAATGGGAAGCTGTGAGATTAGGTAGAAGGTTATAACAATAGACAAAGTAAAAAAAAAAAAAAATGTGACCCTAAACTAAATAGCTCAGAAATTGGAGGTAGGATGACTCAAAGAGCTATTTCAGAATTGGATTTATATTCTTCATACTTTCCCCAATGTTTATGTTCATATAGGGAAAGGATGTTTCTTATAAGCAGCACAAAATTATATTTTTTTAAACCTAAATTTAACAAGAACATGCCTTTTTATTACTGACATATTTGGAAATACTGATTTACTTGCATTTGAAGCTGCTATCTTACTATTTGTTTTCTATTTTTTCTTCTTTCTTTTCTTCTTGTTTGTTAAATCAAGTTATTGTTCCCTTTGTATCCCTTTCGTTCATAAGTGACTAGCACAATGTAGCACTCAATAGAGCTTTTAGAATATGTAAGTAAACTTTTTATTGGAGCATAATGTATATACAGACACTTGCACAAATGATAAAGGCACTACTCAAATAATCATTACTTTTAATCCATCTCACTGTCTTCAATTTTTATTTCCTTAGATATAAACTCTGCACTTCATCATCACAATTTTCTCAAAATGTAAATCTGTCACATTGCTCCCCTTTTTTTTCTAACACATCATTGTCTATCATTTCTGGGACAAAGTCCTATTTTTGTAATGTTGCTTATAATGTACTTCATGATCCCGTGTGTCTCCTCAATCTCAAATTTATCCACATGTTTTTGTTTTATAAGTATAATGAACTTTACAAAAACTTAGTTAGTTAACAGTCTCACAAAAATTTATTTAGTTAACAAATCTGAACCTTTCTATGCACTATTCTCTCATCTTAACCTAATCTGTCTTTCATAATACCCTCCTATTGATTTCAATCATCTGACTCCTATTCAGATAGGACAATAACCATCACTTATTGAGAGAGTTAACTTCTCAATTAAGTTTACTCCCTGATGTTAAAGCATTTTTTTCTGTCCCTTTTCATTAATACCATTCATTACACCTTATCAAAATTATTCATTTAATTGCCTTTCTGTTCTGCCAGACGAATATATTTAAGGGCAGAGATTGTATCTATCTTGTTCATCATCACTCTACTAGATGTTAGCATAGTTCCAAGCACATAGGGTAGGTATAAAAATATTTGTCTGTGAATGATATGGTATGTATACACAATGGAATATTATACAGCCATAAAGAACAAAATTATGGAATTGAAAGCAAATTGAATGAGTTGGAGATCATCATGCTTAGTGATCTATCACAGAAGCAGAGACTCGAATACTGAATATTCTCACTTATAAGTGGGACCTGAACATTAATCACATTAGCACAAGGGGAGGGATCAGCAGTTTGGACCTCCAAATGCCCCTCACTTCCCCTGGTTTAGGAGCAGGTAGTTGTGATGCTATGTGTCCCTTTCCTCCCTCCCTTCCCTAGAGGAAAGGGACACATAGCATCACAATTATCTGCTCCTAAACCAGGGGAAGTGAGGAGCATTTGGAGGTCCAAACTTTACCTGCATGCATCCTGCTTGTGTAGCTAATCCTGACTTGTATCCCACACATCTATAATTTTTTAAACAAATTTGTTCATGAATGAATGAATAAATGACTTGAAGTAGTAAAAGTTCCCAGAGGTAGTATTTTTAAAGTTAAGTAAACCCAAGATATATCATTACATTTTCATAGTCTGTTTATTTCAATAGTTTCAAGAAACCATTTTAATTATAATGTCTACTTTAGATTGAGAATATAAAGAGCTTTGGTGGGAAATAAGCTAAAATAATATTTTATAAAGTTTATGGCTCTACAAGGAGACTTTAAACTCTAAATTTGCAGTTGTTGTTTACCATGTGGTTTAACTAGAACAGATGACCAGAAAAAGACTTGTTATGTTGAGTGCACCCTGAATGCCTTTGAAACCGGAAAGAACTAAAGCAGGTAATTGTAAATGGGCCTTCCTCTACACTGAAAGCATTTATAATCCATTTAAATATGCTTTTGGATTTTGTAATCTATATACACTAAAGTTTCATCCATAAAATTGCTTTTTGAATATTCAAAAAGCAATAAACGAGCTCAGCAAAATATATTAAAAGAACTTTAAAATATTTCAAGTTATGAAAGGGATAAAATTATTACATTTACCTAAATTACCTTAAAAAGAAACTTTTGTGCAGGAAAAATGTTTCATTTTCAATTAAATAGTTGGATTCCCTTGAACTATATCAGTTTAAAATCACATTATTTTCTACTCCAAAGGCTACTGTCACTGTTTTCATAATCTACCTATTTAAAATTAATAACATATTTGGATGAATTTTAAACTATTTTACAAATCAGCATTCTATCTTATATTTAGCATATTTTAAAATAATATACTTTTGATTTAATATGATTTGAACGCCAACTATGGTTATTCTCTGAATAGAAGGACAAAGTTCTATAAGATATAATATTTAGCCCCCCAGGAACTAATAATCTAGTTCAGTAAAATATACACTTTAAAAAAGAAAACAAAATGACCAAAGCAGAGAATGATAGTAGTGGTACTGATAGTGTTCTGGTTCACATGTTTGAAAATGATGAGTATATAATTATATGAAATGCTAATTTGTATCAGTCAGAGACCAAAAGGGAAGTGCATTCAAAATGTTAAACTGAGGAAAATTTAATGAATGACACATTTACATTATAGAGTTACAAGGTCTAACAATTAAGTTTGCGAACTCATCCTAAAAAAATAGCTACATACCTCATTGCTGAAAATCACTATGGTCACTTTGAAGTACATCCTTTGGGAAGCTATGCATTGATGCCAGCACCTAGTCCACTCATTAAAGCAACTTTGGAACTCTTTTTCTGGAATGGTCATCAGAGCTGTTGTATTGAGAATGTCAGAGTTTGAATTAGAGCATTAAATTTCTTGTTAAACTTGGCAAGAGTGGACGTGAAATAAGGGACATGTTAGTCCAAGTTTATGGAAATATTGCCATGAAGGAAACAGCAGTGTACAAAAGGATTCAACGTTTTTCTGAGGTTATAGAAAGCATCACTGATGAAGAGAGATCAGGATGGCCAGTAACAAGAAACTGACAAAAACATTGCAAACATTTGTCAAATTTTGCAACAAAATCATCGACTGACTGAGGATCACGGCAAAGCAAATAAACATCAAGTGGAGAAACAGGAAAATCTTAAATGAAAATCTTGACATGAAAAATTGTGTGTAAAAATGCTTCTGAAGGAGTTCTTGCATCATGACAGTGCACCAGCTCACACAAAGATAAAGAAAATATTGAAAGGAAGACATTTTGATGATATTCAGGACATCAAGGGTGATACGATGACAGCTCTGATGGCTATTCCAGAAAAAGAGTTCCAAAATTGCTTTGAAGAATGGATTAGATGCTGGCATCAGCGTATAGCTTCCCAAAGGGAATATTTCAAAGGTAACCATAGTGATATTCAGCAATGAGGTATGTAGCACTTTTTCTAGGATTAGTTCGTGAATTGTCAAAACTCGTATGAGCATGGAAAAAAGGAACTGATACAGAATGACAAAGCGCCCAGTAGAAAAACATGATAATCTCTTGTGAAGCTAGAAAACTGTGATAATCTCTTGGTCTGAAGGGTAGAAGGAAGAAAATATTGTTGTCAGAATTGGAAAGAGAGCAGTGAACTCCTGATAGAGCTGCTAAGGAACTTAGGCACTGCTATATCATCACCTGATATGGAGGTGTGAGATGTAGATGCATAAATGCTTGATCTTGTGAGTGCCTTGCGAGTATCCTCTTGTGAGTACCTCCCATTGGCCAATTCAAAAAGAAGACAGAGAGCAAGGGAGCCCGGGAGGTATAGCTTCATTGGGCATATAGCAGGACAAAGAAATGTACAGGGTGGCTTTAGAATAACACATCCCGTTAAGAAAATTATATACATATATATGTGTATTTTTTTTTTTTTTGAGTTGGAGTCTCACTCTGTCACCCAGGCTGCAGTGCAGTGCCATGCTCACAGCCACCGCAGCCTTGACCTGCTGGGCTCAGGCAAGCCTTCTGCCTCAGCATTCCAAGTAACTGGAACCACAGACGCAAGCCACCACACCCGTCTAATATTTTGATTTATTGTACAGATGGGATCTCATCAAATTGCTCAGGCTGGTCTTGAACCTGTGGGCTTAGGTAATCCTCTCACCTCGGTCTCCCAAAGTGCTGGGATTATAGGTGTGAACCACTGCACCCGGCATATATATATATATATATATATATATATATATATATATATATATATATATATATATATTTAAATAAGAATGTGAATATAGGCAGTTCCAATGATGTAGGCATGAGGACTCTCCCAGCAATCCCCTGGTATAACTCACCATGTTTTCTGGTTTTTGTTTTTTAATCTAATGTGAATCCATTAAGGGTGAGCCCAAGTATTGGCACTCATGCAAGTACTCACTATCAAAGGAGTCTCCATATCACTGGAGTACTATACACTTATACTTCCTGCTCCCAGAAATTATTTTTATTCCTGGATAATTTATAACTTATGCTATAAAAACTCATTCAGAATTAAAAAAATCATAGGAAGTATATAAAATGAAAGAAACACCTGAAGACATCCATAAAAATATATATTTTTAACTTTATTTTTTAATTATGTTTATTGTGCATATTTAAGGTATACAACATATTTTGATATGTGTATACATAGCAAAATGATTACTTCAGTCAAGAAAATTAACATATTCATCACTTCGCATAGTTATCTTTTTTGTTGTAAGTGCATTTAAAAATCTACTGTCTTGGCAAATTTTTAGTATACAATACAATCTTATTAACTGTATTTTTTGTGCTGTACATTAGACCTCTGAACTTATTATTCATCCTGCATAACTGCAGGATGTACACTCTGACCTACAGGTCCCCTTCCCCTTCTTGACCTTGATACCTGCCATTTTGCTCTCTATTTCTATGTATTTGAACTTTTTCAAAAAAAGGATTCCACATGTAAGTGAGATCATGCATTATCTTCCTTTCTGTGTCTGGCTTATCTCACTTAGCATAATGTTTTCCAGGCTCATCCATGTGGTTGCAAATGGCAGGATTTCCTTCTTTTTACAGGCTGAATAGTATTCCATTGTACATTTATACCACAACTTTTTTTATTTTATTTTTTAGTTGGAGTCTCACTCTGTCGCCCAGACTGGAGTGCAGTGGCCAGGAGCGGCCACTGCAGCCTCAACCTGCTGGGCTCTGGTGATCCTTCCGCCTCAGCCTTCCAAGTAGCTGGAACTACAGGCGCGCTACCACGCCTGGCTGATTTTTTTTGATTTATTGTAGAGATGAGGTCTCACCAAGCCTCCCAAGGTGCCGGATTACAAGTTGAGTCACCGAGCCCGGCTTATACCACAACTTTTTAAAGTTTAGTTTTTAAAATTTTTTATTATTTTTATTTTAAAGATGTGGGGTATGGTTCAGGGTTAGGTTGGGTACATAAATGGTCATGATGCAGATAAAGTTTGGGTACCCTTATTGATGTTATGTGGTCCGCCCCTCCCCCCCGTCCCAGGGCGTGCCCCACAACTGCCGCTCCCGTTCTAATGGCATTATGATAATTGTTCAGGGCCCATTTATGAGTGAATATATGTAGTACTCAGATCTTTGTTCTGTGATAAATCACTGAGTATTGTAGACTCTAAGTTTATCCAAGTTGCTGTGAAGTCTATAATTTTGTTTTTCTTTATGACTGTATAACATTCCATAGTGTATATGTACCACATTTTCTTTATCCAGTCCACTTTTGATGGTCAGCAGGGTTGGTTCCATGTTTTTGCTATTTTAAATAATGCTGCAATCAACATGCAAGTGCAGGTAACTTTTTAAAAATTCATCCAATCATCAATGGACACTTAGGTGGTTTCCCTGCCTTGGTTATTTAAACTTGGGGATAGCTATCTCTATAAGGTGCTGATTTCATTTCTGTTGGGTGTATATCCAGAAAAGGAATTGCTGGGTCATATGATTGCTATGCCTTTAGATTTTTGAAGAATCTCCTCCATACTGTTTTTCATAAAGGTTGTACCAATTTAGACTCCTACCCACACTGTATAAGTATTCTCTTTTCTTCATGTCCTTGCCAACAATTTCCTGTCTTTTTGATAATAGCCATTCTAACAGGTGTGAGGTGGTATCTCATTGCGAGTTTGATTTACAATTTCCTGATGATTAGTGATATTGAGCACCTTTTTATTCACCTTTTGATATTTTTTATATCTTCCTTGGAGAAATTACTGTTGAGGTCCTTTGCCCATTTTAAAATTAAATTATTCTTATTAAGTTTTTAGCTATTATGTTGTACAAGTTCCTTATGTGTTTTGGATATTAACCCTTTGTCAGGCATGATTTACAAATTTTTTTTCTCAGTCTGTAGTCTGCCTTTTCATTTTGTTGACTTTTTTCTTTTGTATTGTGCAGAAGCTTTTCAGTTGGATGTAGTTCCACTTGCTTATTTTGTTTTTTGTTGCCTGAACTTCTGATGTCATGTAAAAAAAAATCATTGTCAATGTCAAAGTCAGAGAGGCTTTTCCTGTATGTTTTCTTCTGGGAAAACTCCCTTCTGGGAGTTTTATGGCTTCACACCTTACATTTAAGTGCTTAATCTATTTTGAGTTAATTTTTGTGTGTAGTGTAAGATTGTGGTCTAACTTCATTCACTTGCATGTGTGTTTCCATTTTCCCCAATACATTTATTAAGAAACCATCCTTACCCCATTATGTCTTCTTGGTGCCCTTGTAGAAAATTAGTTGATCATATATGCTTGGTTTTATTTCTGGTCTCTATTCTGCTCCATTAGTCTATATGTCTGTTTTTAAACTAGTACCATGCTGTTTTAATTACTAAAGCTTTGTAAGACAATTTGAAATCATGACGTGTAATGTTTCCAGCTTTGCTCTTTTTGCTCAAAATTCTTTTAACTTTTCAAGATCTTTTATGGTTCCACATGAATTTTAGAATAGTTATTTCTGTTTCCATTAAAAATGCCATTGGAATTTTAAGAGTGATTGCCTTAAATCTGTATATTACTTTGGGCAGCATGAATATATTAACAATATTGATTCTTCTAATGCATAAACATGAGATATCTTTCCATTCTTGTGTCTTATTTAACTTCTTTCAAGAATGTTTTACAGTTTTTGGTGCCCAGATCTATTGCCTTTTTTGTTAAATTTATTCCTAAGTATTTTATTATTTTTGATGTTATTGTAAAAGGGATTTGTTTCTTGATTCCTTTTTCAGAGAGATCACTATTGGTATAAAGAAATGCAACTGATTTTTGTATGTTGATATTGTGTCCTGAAACTTTACTGAATTTATTAGTTCTAACAGTTTTTTCTCTGTGTGTTTTTAGGGTTTTTATCCAGACATACCATCCTGTCATCTGAAAACAGGGATAATTTTATTTTTCTTTTCTATTTGGATGCCTTTTTGTATGTGTTGTCTGACTGTTGGCTAGCACTTCCAGTAATATGTTAAATAGAAATGAAGCTCCCACAGTGAGAGGGGACCTGAAGGGGTTGCCCCGAGAGTTTTTGTCAAAAAAGATGTTAAACTTTGTAAAGTGCTTTTTCATCTACTGGCTTGATTATGTAGTTTCATATTTTACTCTGTCGATGTGGTAACTCACGGCAATTTATTTGCATGTATTAAGCCCATCTAACATCCCGGAGGTAAAACTTACTTGACAATGCTGTATAATTTTTTGATGTGTTGTTGAATTTGGTTTGCCAGTATTTTTAAAGGATTTTTGCATCTGTGTCATCAGAGATATCGGCCTGTAGATTTTTCTGTTTTGTGGTGTCTTTATCTGGCTTTGGTATCAGGATGATGCTGTCATCATAAAACAAATTTAAAAGTATTTCCTTTACTTTAATTTTTTGGAAGAGTTTAAGAATTGGTATTAATTCTTGATATTTGTTTGAAATCAGCCATGAAGCCACCTGGTCCTGAACTTTTTATTATTGAGAGGTTGCCAGAAATAGTAATAATTGGCAGTTTTTCCTTTCAGCACCTTAAATACATTATCACAATCTCACTCAAATAAAGGTTTCTACTGAGAAATTCAGTGAATCCATGAAATTCCCTTTTTATGTGATATGCTGACTTTGGATTGTGGCTTTCAAAATTCTCTTTGTCTTTGGCTTTGACAATTTAATTATACTATGCAAGAGCCCCCTATGGTGAAGGTTGCTTGTGTCCTTGATGGGGAATTCTCTGGATTTTTTTCTGCTTATATTTTTCCCATAGGGAGAAATTCCTCCGGGCTCTGAGATGATCTCAACTACGGGATGGGTAGTCCAGGCAAGGTGTTTTCTACACTTCTATGTAGCCAACCTCAGTTATATGCTCCATAAGTATATAACTGCTACTTCTTTGCTGGAACAGGATTTGAGTTGGTAGAATTTACATTTTTTTTAAGAATACTTTTTTTTTTGCCCCCACCCCCTAGAATACTTTTAACAATACTATAGTTTCTGCAATTACTAGTTTTATTAGACTGAACCATTTGCAACTGTTGCTATTTGACCATTCTGACCTAGAACTATAGCAATATTTTGTTGTTCAACTTAATAGATAAAGAGTATTCAACCATAACTGTATGAGCCATTCTGGGCACAAAGCTTAAGTGATACAGTTCCACAGAAACACATTGTTTATTTCTGTTCTATTTGCTTCTCTGGACATTACTTTTATAGGGCTTTAAAATATCACTTTTTAGCAAGTCTATGGATAGTGTCATCTCATGCCAAGAACCTACAAGAACAGAGGTCATTGATGACGTCTCTAAGAATAAACTCTTTTAAATGGGTGAAAAATGTGGCACGTGCAGGTTCTTTCTTGCCATATATTTTGTTAAAGCTGCCACTTTTTATTATGTAAATTGTGATAATAGACGTTAATGAACTGAATAATTCTTCAATGCAGAAGAATATTTATTTTTACTTCTTTACTGACATTAACTCAATTAAAATGAAAGTTAAGCCTGGCTTGGTGGCTCAGCCTGTAATCCTGCGCCTTTGGGAGGCTGAGGTAAGTGGATTGCCTGAGCCCGCGGGTTCAAGACCTGCCTGGGCAACTTGGCGAGACCTCATCTCTACAATAAATCAAAAAATCAGCCGGGCATGGTAGCGCGCTCCTGTAATTCCAGCTACTCGGAAGGCTGAGGCGGAAGGATCGCAGGAGCCCAGTGAGTCAAGGCTGCCGTGGCCAGGAGCGGCCACTGCACTCCAGTCTGGGTGACAGAGTGAGACTCCGACTCAAAAAAAAAAAAAAAAAAAAAAGAAAAAGAAAGTTAAAATTATTATTAAAAACACATTTTAACTTATTTAATTAGCAGGTTTTTTCTAAGCTTGATAATATTTACTAAAGAATTTGTTCAGACTCAGGCAGTTCCACTTCCAATAAATACAATCATAAGGATACACATTTGAAAATGTTTATGTAGTAAAGTTGTATTTTTAAAAAAAGCTAAAAACAATGTGAAAGAGGTACCTGTGGAAACCTAGAATAAACTCAGTTTAGCATAGTCTCTTGGCCTCAGCATAGTCATTTTTGCTTAGACTTTACCCCGACATGCTTTGAATCTAGCACAGGTTAGACATAGATAGGTCCTTTTTTTAAAATTTTTTTTTTTTAATTTGTAGTCTCACTCTGTCACCCAGGTTGGAGTGCAGTGGCAGGTTTTAGGAAGCCTTCAGACATTTCACTGCAGGCCAAGCTGGCAACCTGCCCCAACCCCTCAGCAAATCTCCATTAGAGGCAAGACCAGGACAGCCCAACAACACAACCTTTCAATTCATGGTTTAGCATAATAATCTCTAGGAAACTTCTCAGGTTCCTTGTCAAGGTGGAAGGTCAAAGATCACCCCTTGGCTGGCCAAAGTCATAGAAATGATAATAACACCTTTTGGTCAAGGAGCTTGTGTATGGCAAATGTCTAGCAAGTCTCTTGCAGGAAAGCCCCCTCCCCTTGTCTTGTCCCTGCTAGCCCACCACCTGAGGACATGAGATGCTTCATCTGGCAACCTCAAAATCTAAGTCTCATATGACTACAATCAACATCAAAGATCCACAGCCCTGGACACTCTTTAGGGTCAAAAATCCCCCTTCTCAAGATCCCTTAAATATACCCATTTTGTGGTCCTTCTAGGCCACACTTGTCTCTGAGTGTCAGCCCCCTTTCCAATCTGTGAAAGGTGAATAATAAACTTTACTTCTTTCTACTGTCTTAATTGGCTGCAGTCTTGCATTATTCCAACGACTCCAGCCCCGGCTCTGGCACACCTTGCCTCAGCTGATGTTTTACAGTGCATATATCTTTTAGCAGAAAAATGATTCAGTAAATTATGATATTTGTAATGTAATATTTTGCTGCTTTGAAAATGAGATGATTTATATACGCTGACTTGGAAAAATGTTCAAATTATTTTAAATGAATAAAAGAAATTTTAAAATTGCATATTTCATTCTCTTATTGGATATTTATATATTTTTTTATGTGTATGAATTGATACATAGTTAAATAGAGTTGCAGTGAGAGAGAACATTTGAGATAGAATGGTGACCTAAGAGAAGTGGAATTACAGGGACAACTGGTGGTACTTTTTTTTCAGACTATAAAAGAAGTTTACTGGTTCACATATTTTGAGAAGTCAGGCTTCAGGAAAGGATTGATATAGCAGTACCATCATGTTTCTTACTGACTCCCAAATCTGCCTTTGATGGTGTTAGTTTTATGCTAGACAAGTTGTAGGAGGGCTTTAAAGAGCAATATGGGATAGATGCGTCTTCATTTATGCCCGATGATAGAAAAGAGCTTCTTTCACCTAAACCATTGAACAGAAGTCCTGGGCTTTTATCTGCTTGGACTACTTCAAATCACATGCCTAACACTGAACCTATCACTGTCTTGAGAGTGAGTGAGACTATACTGATTGACTTAGGACAGTTAGATTCTGCCCCTAGACCTGGGACAGTGCTCAGTCCTACTCAAACTGCATGCCTGCTACACACTGGGGAAATGAGAGAATTGGGTTTTAGAGGTGAGATGAAGCCAGCTTATATGAGCTGATTATGCTCATGTCTTCTTCAGTATTCACTGACGTCACTGTGGTAACTTGAAGTTAGTCATAGTGGGGTATTTACACCATAAAAATTGGAAAATGTTACAAAAAAAATTTTTTAAATTGATTTACCAGTACAGCACTGATAATGAGAGGCACCCAATGTAATGAATGTTAACAGGCAACACTCTCTTAGCTAGTTTTTTATAACTCTAGAATTGCTCCTTCCAATGCCTTCATTCTTTTTAAGATAACAGCTTTATTGAGAAACAATATCACATACTATAAAAGTTACCTTTTTAAAGTGTACAGTTCAGTGATTTTTTTAGTATATGCACAGGGATGTACAACCCTCACTGCAATCAATTTAAGAACATTTTCTTCACATCAAAAAGAAACCTCATACCTGTTAACAGTCACTCACCATACCTTGGCAACCACTGATCTACGTTTGTCTCTGACTTTTACTGGAAGCAAAATATCAATTTCTCAACCAACTCATCTTCTACAAAGCCTCCACCATGAACCACTGGGTAGAGGAGAATCTATTCAGTAAGTGGTGCTGGGAAAACTGGCTGACCACATGCGGAAGATTAAAACAAGATCCCTACCTGTCACCATATACAAAAAATCAACTCTAAATAAATCAAAGACCTAACCATAATACCTCAAACTATAAGAACCTTAGAATATGTAGGAGAAACCCTTATGAAAATTGGAAGTGGCAACCAATTCCTGATTAAAATCCCAAGTGCTCATGCCATAAGAGATAAGATAGACAAATGGGACATCATCAAACTGAAAAGCTTCTGCAAAGCAAAGAAACCATTGAGAGAGCGAGGAGACAGTCCACAGTCTGGGAAAAATATTTGCCAACTGTATATCTGATAAAGGCCTAACATCTAGGATCTACAAGGAACTCAAACATACCAAAAATAAAAAAAACAAACAGTCCCTTTACAAAGTGGCCAAAAGATATTAATAGACACTCCTCAAAAGAAGACATACAAGCAGCCAACAGATACATGAAAAAATGCTCAGCCTCACTAGTCATCAAAGCAATGCAAATTAAAACCCACTGAAATATTACCTAACTCCAGTCAGGATAGCCATCATCAATAAAGCAAAAAACAACAGATGTTGGAGAGGATGCATTGAAAAGGGAACACTTCTGCACTGTTGGAGGGAGTGTAAACTAGTACAGTTTCTGTGGAAAACAGTGTGGCAATTCCTACAAGATCTAAAAGTTGACCTTCCATATGACCCTGCAATCCCCCTATTGGGAATATATTCGGAGGAACTCAAAGCACTCTATGAAAAAGATACCTGCACACACATGTTTACTGCTGCATTATTCACAATAGCAAAAACAAGGAACCAACCATGCTGCCCATCAGAAGAGGACTGGATAAAAAATGTGGTAAATATACATGATGGACTATTATGCAGCCATAAAGAAGGACAAGATTCTGAACTTCGCAGCAACTTGGATGGACTTAGCGGCTATAATACTGAGTGATCTATCATAGAAACAAAGAACCAAGTATCACATGTACTCACTCCTAAGTGGACCTTCAACAACTATAGTAATACTGTATGAAAGGGATTGGCAGTAGTGGGAAACTGCCGGGGGGGGGGGGGGCACATCTCATCAACAAGGGTAACTGCATAATGAACATTTGTATACCTAACCCTGAATTGTACCCCACATATTTAAAATTCAAAATTCAAAACAAAATACTTTTGGCCAGACTCAATGCCTCAGCCTGTAATCCCAGCACTTTGGGAGGCCGAGGTGAGTGGATTGCCTGAGTCCATGGGTTCAAGATCATCCCTGGCAACTTGGCATGATCTTGTCTCTACAATAAATCAAAAATTTGCCGGTGCGGTAGTGCGAGCCTGTAGTTCTAGCAACTTGGAAGGTTGAGGCGGAAGGATCACCAGAACCCAGAAGGTTGATTCTGGGGTGGGCGCAAGCATGATACTGCACTCCAGCCTGGGCGATGACAAAGTGAGACCCCAACTCAATAAAAAAAAACAAAAAAACCCCAACAAAAAACAACTTTTACTTTTTATTTTATAACTTTAAAAAAATTTCCAGACACCAACAAACATTTTATAACTTTTTGAACTGTTTTATATTGTATAATAAACATCACTCTCTTTAAAATTAGAATTGACATGCTAATTTACTGCCTTGACTGGTTCTTACTATAGTATTCATTTTCTTCTTTTGTACATTAATCTCAGAGCCAGGAAAGACCAAGTTGTTCAAATTGGTGAAGAAAAGTCTCTCTAGTGATATAGCAACTGCAATGACTCCTGAAAGCAAGATTTGGGGATTATTACCTGACCTCCAGATTTCCATTTCTCTGAGTTACCTTTGTTATTGATATCTCATTTGAGTTTTGCCTCAATTGGTGATTGTAAGGGAGCTACAACCCCTATTCACTGCCCCTCCTCCAACTCCTCCCCATCCCCCACCCCCCGCTTGTTTAAAGAGCTCTTTGTTTTCACTGCCAGCACCTGTGTCCTCAAGGCTGTGTGACCACCAGCACCAGCTTGCTTCCTCAAGGCCACATCTCCAGCTACGTGACCACCAGCACCTGCTTTCTCAGGACTACGTGTGCTACGTGACCACCATACTCCAGCTACGGAGTATAAGAGGGACCCACCAAAAAAACAAGCTGCTGGTTCTTGTCAAGGGCCAGTCTTCCTTTCCTTTCCCTGTAATAAATTTTCTTTTCTTTACCTATCCACTCAGCTTGTTCTCTTTTTCTTCACACTTGCCTTACAGTGATCTTCTATAGCTGTACCAAAGATGTACTTTTCTTTTTTTTTTTCAATCTTTCATTATGCTCTTGCTCTGAAAAAAGATATGCCTAAATCTTTCCTGTAAGGCAATCTTTAGAAAACCAAAGCAATCTTTTCTACATGCCACCAAATCTCCCCCAGTCTAAACACAATATTTTGGCAAATGAGCTGATACAAAGTTGATTTATAATGAGCAAAGTTGATTTATAACTTTGTAAAAAATGCTGATATGCATGACAGCTACACAATGCTAAAAAATGTTATTATTATTAATATTAATAATATTCACAAATGGGAAAACCGAGCTTCTGGAGGTAAAGCCTCATAGTAAGCAAATAACAGGAAAATCACCACAATATTTTCACTTTCTGTTTCTGAAATTTCAGAGTCATATAGTTTTGAAGGAGTCTCTGGAAAGTTGTGCCAGATAGTCAATCCGTCATTCATCATTTACTCAGTGTCAAACGCTTTGGGATTTGGGATATAGAAGTAAAGGTGATTGCTGCTTTTGAGCAAAAAGTCTAGATCCTAAAGATTGCTTCTTAAATGATGTCACTTCAAGAAAAAATGCCTCAGCCACACTGATGCCTTGCCTGTTCTGGGATCAGAGAAAATAATCAAGGTAGTAAATAAAGACAGTAAAATGAAATCATGATGAAGTAATACTGCGTCAGAAGTAGTCACCTAAAAACTGCTAATAGTGGTAATCAGTGTCAAATAGTGGTATTTGACAATGATTCCAAATGTTGTCCAGCTAAAGGGGCCTTTTTAACTTAAAATATTTTTCAAATTCTAAAAATGAAAAAGTTGCACTTTTTGCCTTTAATTAAAAAAATAAAAAACAATGGTACACACTGTTATGTACTGAATATGTGTGTATATCTGGATCAACCAGTGAGTCCATTATCTTTTAATAAGAAAGTATACTTTAGAAATTGACTGTCAAAAGTTTTCCTGATAACTAAAAAAACTAGCACAGAGACTTGATAATAAAGGAAGCTATCAATAATACTGACAACTAATGGGGAAAGATTTGTCATGGTTCCATTACCTGTGAGTCTCATTGTCTCGGTCTCACTTTTCTATAATTATCATGGAACAGAGATTTCTACTTTGAAAAATGCTTTCCTCCTATCAACAATTTGGAGATAAGAGAAATGAAGGGGTTCTTTAGTTTAAACTAATTCAGCATCTATTGGATGAGGACAGAATGTCTTCTTGGCCAAAACATTCAAAAGAAATAATACACGAAATTAATGAGAAAGGGTAGCACAGCAAGCAATATTTAAAGAAACAAATTTTAAGGAGAGAGATTGAGAAAGCAAATGTGATCAAATCTGACTTGACTGGTGTGTGCATCTACGTGTGTATGTATTTATCTGTATATACCCGTGTGCTTATGCACACATCCTCTGACAGTGAGTGCAGAGTATCTCTCTCCCTACAAAAAAAGCAGATGTCCTTACTTTGTTAAAACTAATTCAGCATGGACTATAAGGTAGTCCTGAGTCTAAATAGAAGCTAGCTACTTAAAATGACTTATTAAAAATCTCATAACTTAACATATTGTTCTTTTGGTCAAACTTGTGGGTTTAGTTAGTAAGAGTTGCTTATCTACTAATGTTAAAGCCTCAATAAATAATGCATTCATCAGTCATCTCACAGTATGCTTTTCTTTTTTATTTATTTATTTTTGAGTCAGGGTCTCACTCTGTGGTTTAGGCTGGAATGCAATGGTATACTCACGGCTCGCAGCAGCCTCAACCCCCTGGGCTCAGATGATCCTTCTACCTTTCTACCTCAGCCTCCTGAGTAGCTGGGACTCTAGGAGCATGCCACTATTACTGGCTAACTTTTTTTTTTTTTTGTAGACACAAGGTCTCACTCTGTTGCCCAAGTTGGTCTTGAATTCCTGGCCTCAAGCAATTATCCCGCCTCAACTTCCCAAACTATTGGGATTACAGGTGTAATCTGCTCCTGGCCTCAGAGGATGCTTTCAATATATATATCTGTATTCTTGGCCAATATTTTCTTTACTATTGTAGCTTCTGAAAAGCAAACTCTTAAGGGTGATGTAATTTTTCAGAAGTCAAAATATAATTATAATATATTTTTTAAGTTTGAATATAGCATGTTTACAGAATATTGCAGAGAATTTATGATAGCTGTACAAAAAAATGCAGGTTTAAAAGCTTCCTGGTGTCAGTTATTTAGAGAAAGAGCCACATGATTTGAAAATTCTTTTCCATTTTTATTTCTAATTAATCTAGCATCTTTCTTTTCTTCCTTTCACAGGAATTTTTTTCCAGTACATTCCACTGGAAATTTATAGAGAAAAGAGTCATATAATTGAGAACAATTCCTTTGCCTGTCCTGAGATCAGAGGAAATAGTCAAGGTAGTAAATAAAGATAGTAAAATGAAATCCTGATGAGGCGATACTATGTCAGAAGTAGTCAAGTAAAAGTTGCAAAGAGTGATAATTGCTTGCATAAAATGGTATTTGGCGATGATTCCAAATGTTGTCCAGCTAGAGGGGCCTTTTAAATTAAAATATTTTACAAATTCTAAAAATGAAGAGTTGCAATTTTTGCCTTTATTTTTTTAAAAAATGAACTTCCCTGACTTCCCATTAAAGAGCAAAAAGAAACATTTGTTATTTTTGTTTTATAAAATAAATTAATTCTCCAGACCTATCTATGTAGCCTGTGTTTTCATTCAGTGCGTGTGACATGAATTTACTTTAACAAGATTTGAAGCTTCTTTATTTCTTCGTGTAACATCTTTAGGTGTTATTACAATATGTATTTGAATGGAAAATGAAATTGGATGATTTTTATCAAGCCAGTTACCTCATATCACAGACACAAAGTTCAATTGGTACTGGATCAAGCATGCTAAATGGAAATTTCAGTGATTGATAATTTAGTTTGTAGGGGAGTTAAGTTTCAGACTCTTGAAGAAAAAGATGCTGCACATTTCTGAGATAGAAAAGTACTTAAGTCCAGTCCATCTTTTTGCCAACATGAAGACTCAGCTTTCCATCAAGACAAGAGGAAGTTTAATATACATAGCAATATTGTGGATTTTCTCATGCTGTAAATCAGAAACTAGCAGGGACATAGGAGATGACCGTTGAACTATTAAGTAGTCTGTAAATTCAGCCATGTGGGGAAGGCATTTTAAAAGTAAGGATGTCTTTTTTTTTTTTTTTTTTTGAGTTGGAGTCTCACTGTCGCCCAGACTGGAGTGCAGTGGCCGCTCCCTGCCACCTCAGCCTCGACCTGCTGGGCTCTGGCTATCCTTCCGTCTCAGCCTTCCAAGTAGCTGGAACTACAGGTGCGCGCTACCACGCCCGGCTGATTTTTGATTTATTGTAGAGATGAGGTCTCGCCAAATTGCCCAGGCAGGTCTCGAATCCGCGGGCTCAGGCAATCCACTCACCTCAGCTTCCCAAAGGCACGGGATTACAGGCTGAGCCACTGAGCCCGGCTGTAAAGATGTCTTTGAGAGCAACTTTTTCATTTTTGGTTGTTTGGTTTTTGCTTAACTCATTCTTCACTTATTAGATTAGGCCCATAAATCTCCTACCTGAATTTTTATAATATCCTCCTAATTTGTCCTTCTGCTTTCAACTTGAATGTATCTCCAATCTATCACCCTGCCATCTGAGTTTTCTTTCTAAATTATAAACGTGTTAAAATGACTTCCCTTGTTGTAACTCTCATGTGGCAATCTACTGAAATTTTTAAAAAGTGCCATCTCCTTGGCATGGCCACACAAGATCTTCCACAGGTTGCTTCCCATCTTTATTTCTAGCGTATTCTTCTTTATCCTGTCCTCTAGTAACATTTAACTACCTGCCCTTTATCAAATGTTCCATGTAAATGCATGTCTCTAATCTGTGTATCTGTTAAAAAAATACAGAAAAATGTGAAAGACAATATCAAAGAAAAACATCAAACCAACCATTTAACCTCTCTGATACTTACACAATGTGTATGATATATGGAAACATATATGACTTTATAAAGGCAAATATAGATTTCCTATTTGCTCCTCAAGAAAAATATCAATGTTTTTAGAACTCTTTAATATTCAGACTCTCCTGCGTTCATTTTTATTATTTTCAGTAATTTTATTTATAGATTTTTAAATATAAAGTTATAGTTAATTTTATTATTATTCAATCAAAGATTTATTAGCTTTAGCAGCATTCTCTCATTATCATTTTGGCTCCCCATTATTTCATGAATTTTAAAACATTTCTATAAATCCACTATTCTTTTTTGTTGGAACATCTTTTAGTAATTCTTTTAGCAATTATCTAAAAAATTCACCAGTCTGATTTTTTGTATGTCTAAAGATATCACTTTTGGCACTAATTCTTGACTGCTTAACAGGAACAAAATAAAAGATTTGCAATAGTTTTCTCACAACAAAGTTAAAAATCTTCCCTTAATCACCTTTTGAAATGAATAATAAAATGGTATGTAAATCTGGATTTGCAATAATTTTTATTAATATTGAGGCAATATTTCTAGGATTAGTCAAACTTTGTCATGATATATTATCTTTGTTTTTCATACAGTTTTGGATTCTATTGACCAAAATTATGGCTGATATTATGGCTGGTATTTTTACATGTACATTCTTGAGTGGGAATGGGCTATAATTTCCTCCTACTATATTGTTAGTTTGGTTTTGTTAAGATGTTTACGATGGTTATAAAAGTTTCAAAGTTGTAAAGGTTATAGCACCTTCACAAAATAATTTAGGAGCTACTCTTTTCTGTGATCGGTAAATATTTGTATAATTTGTAGTTACTTTGCTATCTGTTTCTTAAATGTTAAGAACTTCTTTGTAAATAAAGTGGATTATTACTTTTATAGTTGTTACTGTTTCACTGATTTCTAACTTTTAAAAATTGATTTCCAGAATTGTGGTCACATAATTTGGTCTGCATCATGCCAGTCCTTTGACATTTGTTGAAACTAGTTTCATGGCCAAGTACGTGGCCCATTTTCCTTTGAGTTTCATGTGTTTTAATAGATTCTGTGTTTTCCAATTTATAGGATACAGAGTTGTAAATGTGTTTATTAAATGAAATTTGTTAATTGAATTACCCAAATTGAACATATCATTATTTATATATTTTTTCTGTTTAGTGTAATTGTTACCAAAAGAATCATGCTAAAATTCACTTCATTTATTCACTTCGTTTTGTTGACCTGTCAATTTTTACTTTATATAATTTGGGGCTTTGTTACTAGGTGCATACAAACTTAAAATTCCTATTTCAATATGGTCATTGCTGTCATCCTAGTAATTCAGTCATTTATCATTATTTTTAATAATGCTTTTTACCTGAACATCTATAGTCAGCACTCTATATTTTAGCTGTGGCTTTTGCATCAGCAGATGCTACCAACTGTGGATTAAAACCTGTGAATATGGTGGACTAACTATGCTATAACATTTTATACAATGGACAAGATATGATTGCCCTTGATATCTGATCAAGTCTCTTAGGGTTTCTCAGAGGGGTGAAGGTACACCCTGATGTCTGATCACCATGGCTTGCCTTTACCAATAATCCTGTTAAATCAAGTTAAACAAAACTTCCCTTATCTCTTATGTTTCCTCTTAGTGATTTTCCAAACATTGACCCTCATGCTGTTTCTTGGCTATACATTCTCATTTTTCCATATAGTATTTGGAGTTGAACCCAACTTTCTCCCCACTGCAAAATCTTATTATAGTGACCCTTATGTCTACCATGATGGTCCTGAATAAAGTTGGCCTTGACATATTTAAAAAGTGTCAATGGATAATTTTTTCTTTAACACCCCTAACACAACCCATGCAGGGCCATTTGACACACTTTCGAAGTAGTCCCTCAGGCAAAAGGGGGCCTAATAGATTCAAACCTAATTCTATTATCTTTTTGTTGGATTGACATGGGCCCAAAAGATATAACTATTACTTGGTTCCAATATGCGGCTCGCTGAATACCTTTAAGTCGCATACAAAGAGCAAAATGGGTAATAGGTATCTATACGATTTATAATAATGTCTTGTTCCTCTTGCACTTGAACTTTCTAGACAGCAAGTCCGTGTATAAGCAGGTGATTATTGAAAAAAAATGTTATAAATGCAGTAACAGAACACATCAATTTTGTGGCAGTAAAGATGAAATAGTAACCCCAGCATCTGTGGAAGGAACATTGCAAACCAGTCAGAGGTACTGCAGGAAAAGGTACATTAATTACTGTGGGTTTTTTTTTGCTTTTTTTTAAGACTCACCTCTGGAGTCTTCCTCAGGAAAAATGCCCTGATATGGCTTTTCTAAACTATTCAAGCACTTTAAGTTTAATTGGAAACGATGGTAAGAGATCTGGCTTTGACTTTAGTTGAAGTGATCCTGTGGGGGTCCATTATTTTGCCTTTCACAATGAATGAAATAATTAAAACATAACACAGGACATATTATATAATTCCAATGTATATGAAGTTAAAGAATAAGCAAAACTTGTCGATAATGCTAGAAGCCAGAATAATAGTTATCTTAGGGATAGGAGTTGTATAGACTGGGAAGGTACAGGAGAAAATTTTCTTGGGTGTTGGAAATTTCTATATCTTTACGTCTGTTGTGTTTAAATGCATAATTAAAATATGTATATTTTAAATTTGTGAATTTTATTGTATGCAAGTTACTCTCAAGTAAGAAAATGTTTCTAAGAAGAAATTACTTTTTTTCCTCTCCTCTTCCATCTAATGTCAGATGTGAGAAAGTTAATATTTTTCTTACTCTTATCCAAGTCATATGTTAATTCACCCTTATACTCTGAAGAGCCCTTTGGAGTCTCAGTTTTAGCTTGTGGATGCCAGGTTTGGAGTTTTCCAAACTTTATCTTCTGCCTCATATCACATGTAGTCATCAAAGTGCTCTCTCCACTTTGACAGAGGTTTGGCAGACACTCTAAGAGTAAAGACTTGCTTCTCTTTGTTCCCCATTTTGCCTGGTTTTAGATCAGGTACACTTATTGGTGTTATGTGCCCCACTCCCACGACAGTTTTCCACTACTGCCAATCCCTTTCTTATAGTATTGTGATAATTGTTCAAGGTCCACTTATAAGTGAGAGCATGTGGTACTCAGTTCTTTGTTTCTGTGGTAGATCACCGAGTATAACATATTCTAAATATATCCAAGTTGCTTCGAAGTCCATAATTTTGTCCTTCCTTATGGTTGTGTAATATTTCATTGTGTACATGTACCACATTTTTAAAAATCTAGTCCACTTTCATTGGGCAGCATGGTTGGTTCCATGTTTTTGCTATTGTGAATAATGCTGCCATAAACATGCATGAGCAGGTATCGTTTTAATGAATAATTTGAACTCCTCTGGGTATATTCTCAGAAAGGGTTATATGAAAGGTTGATTTTTAGATCTTTTAGGAATTGCCACACTGTTTTCTACAGAGATTGTATTAGTTTACACTCCCACAAACAGTATAGAAGCATTCCCTTTTCCCTGCATCCTCTTCAGCATCTGTTGTTTTTTTGAGTTATCAATGATGACCATCCTGACTGGAGTTAGGTGGTATCTCAGTGAGACTTTAATTTGCATTTCTTTGATGATGAGTGCAGTTGAGCATTTTTTATGTATGTGTTCACTGCTCATACATCTTCTTTTGAGAAGTGTCTAGTCATATCTTTTGCCCACTTTTTAATGGGGCTGTTTGTATTTTTCCATTCAGCATGTCTGTGTACCTTACACAGTTGACAAATATTTTTTTCCCATTCTGTGAGCTGTCTCCCCACTCTCTTGATGGTTTCTTTTGCTTTGCAGGAGCTTTTCAGGTTGATGAGGTCCCACTTGTCTGTCTTATCTCTTATGGCATGGGTATCTGGGGTGTTGATCAGGAATTGGTTGCCTATTCCATTTTCTGTAAGGATGTCTCCTCCATTTTCTAAGATTCTTGTAGTTTGAGGTTTTATGTTTAGACCTTTGATCCATTTACAGTTGCTTTTTGTGTATGGTGATAAATAGGGATCCTGTTTCAATCTTCTGCATGTGATCAGCCAGTTTTCCCAGCACCATTTGCCAAGTAAATTATCTTTTCTCCAGGGATTGTTTTTGGAAGCTTTGTGGAAGATGAGTTGGTTGAGAAATAGAGGTTTTGCTTTCAAAATTTTTATCCTGTTCCATTGATTTATATGCCTGTTCTTGTACCACCAGTACTAGACTGTTTTGATTATTGTGGCCTTATAGTAAAGTTTAAAGTCTGGACGTGTGATACCTCTTGCTTTGTTTCTTTTGCTAAGGTTTATGTTGACTATTCGTGGTCTTTTATGTTTCCATATGAATTTCTGCATTGTCATTTCCAGTTCTGAGAAGAATGATGTTGATAATTTAATGGCTATTTCACTGAATTTGTAGATTGCCTTTGGAAGGATGGACATCCTGACAATGTTTATTCTTCCAGTCTATGAGCATGGAATATTTTGCCGTTTGTTTGTGTCTTCTTTGATTTCTTTGAGAAATGTTTTGTAGTTTTCAATGCAAAGATCTTTCACTTCTCTGGTTAGGAAGATTCAAAGATATTTCATTTTTTTTTTTTTTGGTGGCTGTTGTGAATGAGAGGCCCAACTTTACCTGTATGATGACCAATTATCTACCTAATCCTGTACCCCATACCTATTAATTAAAATAAGATTTTTTAAAAGTATGAATATTGACTGTGCAAACCTGTGTTTCTCAGAGTTTCTGTTTTTATTTATTTATTTTTGTCGTCATATCCCTATTTTCGGGTCTCTTTAAAACGAGTCTTTTAGAAATATGTGTTTGTATGTCTATGTGTGAACATGTGCACATTTAAAACATATTTCATCCAGCATTATCATAGTTAGTCAAGAGGGCCCATCTAATTCATTTACTATATGGTAAGAAAAGAGCGACACTCTTAGTTTTAATTGTCCTTCTGTGCTTTAGGCTTTTTGTTTGCAGTCTCATCTTTAGTGGGGGATTTTTATTTGTTGTTTGCTGTTTTTTTCCCCTTTATCTCTCTACTTATTGCATCCATTGTAGCTATTTTGCAGATGAACTCTTTTATCCCCATTCTCTAATCCAGAACCAGATCAAATATTTACAGCGGGATGCTACTCTCCTGTGATTAAACTATAAAAATGCTTATTTACTCACCGAATCTTTGATAGTTTGACTCAGGTCCTATGTGTATGGATTTTTCTTTATTTTACCATCTCATGTGCATAATTTTGCTAAAGAAGTAACAACAACAGTAGTTACATATTTTTAGACTTCTCTCAGATTGGAGCAGCCCATGCTAGCTTCTGATTTGATGCAATAAACATTGCTTGCGTCACCTGACATACATATATACCTTAAAGTAGATGAAATTGATTGCCACAGTCTGTTTCTGGTACTAGTCTAAAAGACAATGGCTGAGGTCCACAGTTTCCCCTGTAAATTTTTGTTCTGGTCAAACACAAATATGACACTATCCTAAATTTTATTTTTAAAGTATATTTTATCACTATTGCAATCCTTAGAGAGGAGGAAGCAACTCAAAGCATTATCTAACAGAGTGCCATCTGAACTAAAATATTTGTCTCTTGATTTTTGTAACCATTGATCTCTCTGCAAAATGCACAGTAAACCATCACATGGTCTTCAATACTTGAACGAAGACTTGTTTTATGAAGACTTTCTCTCCTTTTCCTAGGAACATTGAATAAATCCTTCCCTTGAGTCTTTATTGCATTTTAAACAAGTTTTTTTTAAATGACTTTTATTATACTATGCTGAATTATTTTCTTGTCTATTTTTCTTTGACTTTCTGGGCTCTTTGAAAGCCTGTCTAATATCTTCAAATCAGAATCATCAATACATAGCACTATGCCTCCCAAATTAGGTGCTCAGTGAATAGTAAAAGTAACTAATTAATTAAACAACTCAAATTAATTGCTAAGAATTTATAATTTAAGTCTATACAAACTCTTTGCTTCTTTTTCTCTACTATTTCTAAGAGCCACCCAGTGCATCAGCTAAGCATGTTGCCTCATGTTTTCCAAATATGCTGTGACACGTTCATTCTTATCTGTAGGCTTTTCTCTTACTTGGATTTTCCCTCTGCTTTGAAAATTGGTGGCATATGGGTGGTATATTTAGCAACTCTCTATTTACAGCAGTATTTTTATATCATAAAATACAATGACCAATGTATGTATTTTTAAAAGACGTACAAATGAAAAGCCTCAGAGAAATTGTAGGGGAATCTAGGGGAAGTGATTCAAACCTAGGTGACATTAAACACAAGTTCATGTTTCATTCTGATTGCATTGGTTTGATTTTAATGAGCTGCCTGATATCTGCCAATGTTTTAATGGGCAACAGAGAAATATAGCTTACGATATCTGATGTGCATCATGCTGTAGTTTGCTTTCCAGGGGTTAGAGGGCTAAGAAGCTTATTTGAACTTTGCTGTTGCAAAACCACATGAATATTATGCTGACGTTAGAGCCTACAATTTGACCAAAATGTGTATTTAGAAAACCATGTGTATGTTCCACGCAAACATGATATTAGATAAAACAAGTAGCACCAGAGCAAATCTGTATGTGTTTGAAGAGGAAACTATTGTAGTGTTCGGAGTTACCCTACAGTATTCAATTTACTTTTTAAAGTTTGACAGAATAGGACCAAAAAGTAGAATTTTGAATGCTGAATGTGTCATTGGCATGTATTTTTCTGAGTGATAATCTTCAGATAAAGAATAAATTTTCCTCCTTTCCTTTAAATACATCATACAGAAATTCAAAGTGATTAGTCAAAGTTATTTATCTTATTAATTTTTCAGCTCAACTTAATGAAAGCCACACAAGAAATGAGATAATTTCTTCAAATTTAGTTTAAGCTTAATTACTAATAAATGTCTGAAAATAGGTAAATTAGATGTTGGGTTAACTGATTGTTTATCATATATACTTAATAAAAATGTATTAATTGACTATTAACTAACCCGATCAAAAAAGTCTCTACAGATACATTTAGCACACTAGTTTAAACCTACCTATACCTTTAGAGTATGTCTGCCTGAATTTAAATCCCAGTTTCACCACTCATGGCCAAATCATTTAAGTATTCTCTGCCTCTGATACTTCTTAAATAAAATCAATATCTACATCGTGTTTTAAAGTGAATATAGCATGGATTATATTTGCTAGTTTTATTTTCATATATAACAACACTGCACATACACATATAAATACATATTTATGTATACAGTATTATTAGAGAACAAAATTAATTTATCTAAATAGACACATCTATTAGTTTCACATCATTTACATATAAAAATATTTACCTATATATATATATACAAGTTCACATTTATACATATGTGCGTGTTTGTGTGTGTGTGTGTGTGCATGTGTATGTGTGTGTAAGTGAAGTACTTTGTACAGTAAGTACCTGGCTCATGGTAAACAATATGTGTTACTAATTGTTATCATTAGTATTTTTATTATTAATGACGGTCTTATTCTCTTAGCGCAGGTCACCACCTCCTTTGTACTTTAATTCATATCCACAGTCGTCTACCCCAGTGCATTCTGTCTTCTTTCCCATATCACCAGTTTCCCCCAGCCTAATGAATATTTTCTGTTTATATTTAGACATGCTGAAATTTCTCTTATCTTAAAAAATATCTTTATTTACACAAAATGTCACAACAATAAGGAACAAGTTTTTTTGTTGTTGCTGTTTTGTTTTGTTTTCCAACGAATGGTGCTGGGCCAGTTAGATTTGTATATAGAAATAATCTTAACCTGTACCTCATACTATAATCTTAAAAATTCCATGGGGGTTATAGACATAAATGTGAAAAATGAAACAATATATTTTATAAAGGAAAAAAGGAGAATAGCTTCATTATTTTGATATGTTAAGATAAGTAGGACACAACAACATTCTCCCCATAAAAAACAATTGAAAAATTCAACTTTATAAAATTTAGGACTTCTGTTCATGGAAAGACACTAACTGAGTGAAAGAGAAAGCCACAGAATGGGATAAAATATTTACAACTCATATAACAAAGTTTATAATTAGAATATATAAGTTCCTACAATTTATGTTTAAAAAAGTCAATACAACCCAATAAAAATACTGGACAGAAACTTCAGAAGAGAATATTCAAATAGTCAATAAAGTACTCAACCCCAATAGTAATCAGATAAATAAAAATTAAAATCTCTGTAAACTATCATTCCACACTGGTTGAAACTGCTTAAAACACAAACAAAGATAGACAATTCCAACTATTGACAAGGATGAGGAATGGCTGGAATTCTCACAGATTACTGATTGGAATATATGGCTAAAACTACTTTAATAACTCTAGTATTAGCAACTAAAGTTGAACTTATGTACACTCTATGTCCCAGTGATTCTGACCTACCTTTTTATTTTCTTATCTGATATACTTACCATGTTTCCTTGTATATTTCCTCCAACAGAATGTAAACACCATGAGGACAGGGATTTGTTATATTTGCTGCTGAAGTCTAAGTGCCTAGAACATAGCCTAGCCTATTATAATTTCCCTCTCTTTCTTTCTTTCTTGTTTTATGAATTGGGTGTCTCACTTTGTCACTCAGGCTGGAGGGCAATGGCACGATCATGGCTCACTGCAGCCTCGATCTCCTGGGCTCAGGCGATCTTTCTGCCTCAGTCTCCTAAGTACCAGGGACTACAGGCACATGTCACCATGTCCAGCTCATTTTAAAATTTTTTTGTAGAGACAAGGTCTCGCTATGTTGCCTATGTTGGTCTTGAACTCCTAGGCTCAAGAAATCCTTTCACCTTAGCCTCTCAAAGTACTGGGATTACAGATGTGAGCTACCACAGATGGCCCTGGCATACTATAAATGCTTGACAAATGACTTTCAATTCCTTTAATAACAGTGTAAGGAGCATTCTAAATGGGATTTTTTTCCTTTGGTACACTTTGCTTTTGCCTTTATGATTTTTCTTTTGTGATTTGTCAAGACTACAAGGTTCATTCTAGCTATAAACAATACAGTGAAATCATAATAGTATAAAATGAAATATTATAACACTGTATTATAATCCTGGTTTAAATAACCCCTTAGCCTCTTAAAATAAAAATTATCTAACTGCAGTTTTAATTTCTCAAGTCTTTAAAAGTTACTCTGAGTCATAATTTTATTTTTATGGCACTTTAGTGATGTGCAGTGAACAGTGAAACTTGTTTTTATCATTTAATCAAACTGTGATTTAGGTAATTGATTCTGGAGATATTTAAAATAGTAGGTTACTATAAGAATGATACTGAATAGATTTATCTATTTAAGTATACATTTATTTATCTAGTTAGCTAGTTATGTATTTATATTTATTTAAAAAATATAACGCATATATAATATTTAATAATCTAGCTAGCTGTATATATATATCTATATCTATATATACACATATATATATTAGCTCTATATACCTAGTTATATATTCAGAAGAAGGAGAGATTTGTATCAGAAATAAGAAAGTCCTAAAGCAATTAAGTCCTAACATAAACTTATGTTATGGGTTTGAACATTTTCATGAGGTTTTCTTAAGAAAATAGCAAACAACAAATACTTGTAGAATAGCTGAACTATATAGGCATAAAACGCAAGCTTTTTTAATATATAAAGTTAGACAATAAGAATTTTGAAGTTTATTTGATTTAGAATTAAAATTTGTATCTGAAATAATATATACAAACCTTTATTCAAGTTGAGAGAAATAATTTATTTAAATAATTTTCAAGTTCTAACACAAATAATAAATACTTTTTCCGGTTTTGGAATTATCTCAAATGCAAGTGTTTTTAGTATTAATTCAATTGTGACTTAAATTTTGACAAAGAAGTGCATATATTTGAAGATGTAATTGCACATATTCTAGCATTCATTTTAGGGAAATGTTTGCCAGCCTTTATTTAGTAGATGATAGTCAGTAAGGAAATATGCTTATTAATGACAGACATTATAATGTAGACTAATTATATATATTTTAAACGTTAATTTCCTCATCAAAAGTGTGAAAAATGGCAACTATCTTGTATGATAGTTTGATGATTAAGTAGGAAAATATTCATAGAGTATTTAGTGCTAGACCTGATACATAGTAAGCATACAATAAATATTAGCTGCTATTATTGCTGTAATTATTTACAGTTGTTATTAAAATATTTTCCTTAATGACCACAACAGCACCTTACTATACATACAACTGGTCCTGTTTTGCAAAGGAAAATTTATTAATGAATGAATTCAAACATCATACTTCAAATAGATTTTTATTGATCACTGTAAACGCAGTGAGAATACAAGTACAAAAAGTTAATTTAAAAATCCTACTCTCCTAGGGAGATTTTTAAATTCTGGTATATAGAAATTAAAATATTTGCCCCAAATTGTTGTCAAGGTATTATATTATAGTAACTAGAAGTTAAGCTGAGGTCACACAATTGAAAAAAACATTTATTGTCTAGGAGAACAAATAATGTAATATCTTCTTTAGGTCAAATTTTAAAAACAAACCAAAATTGTAAGTACACTGTGAATATAAGCATAAACTTTAAAAGGTATATATGTATACCTTTATCTCTGGCAAACATGACCACATAATGTTTAACAAACAAAACCATTTAAGCTTTATGATATTATTGGCAAATGCAAAATTTAATTTGCTCATGAGCTGCTTTCACATTAGTTGCAGAATATTTCACTAGTAGAGACTAAAAACAGCAAGTATAAAAAAAATTTTGAAAACTGGGTTTGAGTCCATTGTTTTAAAAGCATTAGCTCTCTTCACTCTTACATTTACTAATTTGCCTTAGTTTAACTTGGAGAGAAGGTAGTTAAAACAGTGCAATATAATCTGATGTATTCTCCTTTCCTATGGAGAAGTAAGATATGAGCCTATCATAAATAAAACTGATGGACATAGTTGTAGCTCCTTAGCAATTAGTGGGGATGGGAATAGGGAGGAAACTTATTTGCACAGAAATCAAGTTTAGTTTTCAAACCTGTATTTATGATTTTGAGAAGAGCCAAGCACAGAAAGAAGATTTAAATAGTTATTAGGGGTTTTATGGAAAGTAAATAAATGAATGGTTGCAATGAGAAGTCAAATGTAAGTATAAAAAAAGATAACTTAGCACTGGCAGGAAACCTTAAGATCTTGAAATAACACATTAAAATAAAGACGCCAGTTATTGAAAAACAATGACAAAGCCTATTAAAAATGGTTTCCCATTCTATGCCTCTTTAGGGTACTGCTTCTGTATTTGCTCTTTGAGTCTTTAGTTTTACATTTAACTTCAAGGTATAGAAGAAATGCTTTTACTTCTTGAGAATTTTCTAAATTCTACTTTTTCATTAATATGTGATTTAATAAAATCTTAAATATTCAGGCAGCTCTTTTTCTGTGTAAATCATATTCTCATAATATGTAATCTTATTTTGTTTAATTTGCTTACCTAGTATAACTTATTTATTCAGTATCTGTTATGTGACTGTCAATACATTATACAAAACTAGATATAGTTACTATCCTGAGAGAAACTCACAAGCAAGGAAAAGAATAGATATAAAGATAAATTATACACGCAAAAATATCTAAATATATACACACATAAGTATGTGAATATAAGCATACTCAAGATAGAGATGAAGAAAAAAAAGAAAATTGTGAATTGGAAAAGTTATTAAGAAACAGAATTTTAAACAGTGTCCTCCAACACGTAGAAGGAAACTGATGGAAACAGCCAGAATTTTGGGGAATTCTGGCAGACTATGGGAACAGATCTTATTACTTAGTTGGGGCAGTAAAAGGTGTAAGGGGGTGAAAGGATGGTCAGTACTGGTGGAAAACTATTTGAAGGATGCACACAATTCACTAGGGAACAACAGAGGAAAGTTAACTTCTCATAAATAGAACAGTATGAAAAGAACATAATTTCCTTCATGTTTAAGAAAATGAAGACAGAATAAAATATAGTACTATTCAATTCTTTGAATATTAAAAACTTACAAAAATGCAAGCAAGCAATAATAATAGAGGAGGAACTGAACATTTTAAAAAGTTGCACAGTTAAAAAAGAATCCCTGCCGGGCTCGGTGGCTCAGCCTGTAATCCTGCGCCTTTGGGAGGCCAAGGTGAGTGGATTGCCTGAACCCGCGGGTTCGAGACCTGCCTGGGCAAGCGAGACCTCCATCTCTACACTAAATCAAAAAATTGGCCGGGCATGGTAGCGCGCGCCTGTAGTTCCAGCTACTTGGAAGGCTGAGGCGGAAGGATCGCCGGAGCCCAGCAGGTGGAGGCTGCGGGTGGCCGGGAGCGGCCACTGCACTCCAGTCTGGGCGACGGAGTGAGACTCCAAATCAAAAAAAAAAAAGAATCCGTTTTTTTTTCAAAGTGATACCTGCAGACTGAAATAAGGCTTTCCGTAGTATTTTCAGGGCCTGGGACAAGAGTTCAAATGAAAGTTCACCTACTAACAGCCAGGCACATTGGCTCAAGTCTGTAATCCCAGCACTCTGGGAGACCAAGACGAGAGGATTGCCCGAGCCGTCAGGTTTGAGACCAGCCCGAGTAACATCGTGAGACCTCGTCTCTACAATAAATAAAAAAATTAGCCAGGTGAGATCGCACGCTTGTTGTTCTGGCTACTTGGAAGGCTGAGGCGGAAGGATAGCCCAAGCCCAGCAAATCGGAACTGGGGTGGCAGTGAGCAGGACACTGTATTCCAGCCTTGGCAATGGAGTGAGATGAGACTCAAAACTCAAAATATAATAATAATAATAAAATAAAATAAAGTTTACCTACTATATAGGGAAATGTTCTCCTACACTTATCTAGAAAGCCAGGTTAAAACCTAGAATAATCCAAATTGCTAGAAAGGTTGTAATACCTGAAGAACCGTTTCTTGCCCCTGAATACCAGGAAACTCTCTTCTCTCGCTGCCCCTAATTTCATTTACCCATACTGTGAGATGCTGTGCACAAATGTAGACATCCCAACAAGATGTCCAAGATATCTCTATATACTCACAAAGAGGTATACTGTGCTGTGGTCCATCTTTAGGGGAAAGGACTGGGAAAGAGGCTCAAGGGAGCTCAGGCAGTTTTGGTATAGAATTCCAAGGTCTTCAAGAGCCCAGATCTAAAAGTTGTGTGGTTTTGGCTAAGTATATTTACTAGGTCCTTAGAATTCCTCATCCCGTGGGAGGGGCATGCCTGGAGGAGGGCTGGAGTGGAGAACCTCTAAAACAGTGCTACTCTAAATGTAGTTCTTCCTTAGTCATATCACACCCTGTAGAAAAAAGAACTGTCTCTGTCAGGGCTGAAGGTCACAAGACCTGGACAGGAACATAATTAGGAAGTACATTTCATTCCTACCTGCCCAAAACAAGGAGCTGGTACAGCCCCCTCCCTGCCTTTTTCTAGACCTCAGCATATTCCACTACAAACTATCCTCCCCCAAACCCTGTCAGGGTGAGTGCTTTTACTCTGGATGTCAAGCTGACTCTCACTCTTAAGTACCACATATTTGACTGGATACCAAACTACACCTCCAAATGGAAGACCCGCTGACAGAAAGGCATAGTGTAGGGTACAAAATAAACTTCCAGAAACCCCAACACTTGCAGCCCTACAGAAGATAGTGAGTCAACTTCTAGGACTAATACATTTCTACAAAAAGCAGCAATTGAGAAAACCACAACACAAAAGACATTTATAACCAAGGAACATATATAGAGGCTTGGCCCTATGAAAGCACCCCAAAATAAAGTCAAATGTTTATACACTATAGTCATACCCTCAAGGGAGAGAAGACTAAAAAATAAAAATAACTCATCCAAGCAAGAGTACATTAAAAAATCAGAAGTGGCAGCTTCTTCACATGAGAAGGAATCAGCATAAGAACTTTGGCAGAAAAAAGAGACAAAGGTTTTTAGCACCTCCAAAAGATCATACTACATCTAAGGCAATAGAATCTAACCAAAATGAAAATTCTGAAATGACAAATAACAATTCAAAATATGGGTTGTAGGAAAGCTCAATGAGATCCAAGAGAAAGTTGAAAACCAACAAAAAGAAATCAGAAAAAAATTCAGGATATGAAAGAAAAAAATTACTAAGGAAATTTTAAAATACGCTGAAAGCTTTAACAATAGACTAGACCAAGCAGAAGAAAGAATTTCAGAACTTGAAGAGTAGTCTTTCTAATTAACCCAGTCAGACAAAAATTTTAATAAAGTAAGTTTTAAAAAATGAATGAAGTTTTAAAGAATTATAGGATTATGTAAAGTGACCAAACTGGCCACTTACAGGCATTCCTAAGGGAGAAGAAGAATAAGAAAAAATTCAGAAAACATATTTGAAGGAATGATTTAGGAAAACTTACCTGATCTTACTAGAGATGTAGACATCCTGATATAAGAAATTCAAAGAACACATGGTTACTATACAAGATGAACGTTACTAAAACATGCAGTTATCAAACTATCCAAGATAGACATGAAAGAAAAAAAATTCTTAAAAGCAGTTAGATTAAAGTGTCAAATTACCTATAAAGAACTCCCATCAGACCTACAACTGACTATTTAGCAGAAACTTTACAAGTCAGAAAAGATAGGGGGCCTATTTTTAGCCTTACTAAAGAAAAAAGTGTCAGCCATCAACATTATATCCTGTCAAACTAAGCTTCATAAATGAAGGAGAAATAAAGTCTTATCCCAATAAACAAACACTGAGGGAATTTGTCACCACTACTCAGGTCCTACAATAAATGCTCAAAGTAGTTCTAAACATGGAAATAAAAGTACAACATCATCATAAAAGCACATGTAAAAACCCAGAGCTCACAGAGCCTATAAAGCAAACATATAATTTATAACTATAAAGCAACTAACTAACAATACTATGAGAGTACAAAACTTCACATATCAGTGCTAACCTGAAAGTAAATGGCCTAAATACTTCACTTAAAAAATATAGGATGGCAAATTGGATTAAAAATAGGAACTAACCATCTGCTGTCTACAAGAGACCCACCTAATGGCTAAAGACAACTACAAACTCATAGGAAGACAGTGGAAGTAAATGTATTATACAAATAGAAAATATACTATAAATATATTTTTGTATAAATATATTATACAAATAGAAAATAAAAGCTAGTAGGAGTAGCTATTCTTATGTGAGATGAAACAGATTTTAAATCAATATCTGTTTAAAAGACAGAGAATGGCATTATATAATAATAAAGAGTTTAAATCAACTAGAAGATTTAACTATTCTAAATGTGTATGCACCCAATACACATATTCTTAAAAAAAAAAGCTACAAGATAGAAAGGAGACAGACAGTAACAACAATAGTGAGGCCCTCAACACCCCACTGCCATCACTAGACAAATCATCAAGGAAGAAAATCAACAGAGAAACTCTGGAGTGAAGGTAGACTCTAGACAAAATGGATCTAATAGACATTTAAAATATGTTCTGCCTAACAACCACATAATATATTTTTCTGATCTGCACATGGAACATTCCCCAAAATTGCTCATATGCTTGGCCATTAAGCCCAACTTACAAATTCAAAGAAATTTAAATTATATTAAGTATCTTTATGGACCACAGTAAAATAAAATTAGAAATCAATACCAAGAGGAACTCTCAAAAGTACAAAAGTACATGGAAACTAAACAACTTACTCCTGAATGATGTTTGAGTACACAGCAAAATTGAGGCAGAAATAAAGAAAATTTTTTAAACAAATAAAAATAGAGATACAAAACACCAAAATTCTTGGCATACAGCAAAAACAGTGTAAAGAGGAAAGTTTATAGTATAAAATGCCTACATCAACAAGACAGAAAAACCTTGAATTAGCAAGCTAACATTGCACCTCAAAGAATTTGAAAAAGAAGAACAAACCAAACCCAAAGCTAGCAGAATAAAACATATAACAAAGATCAGAGAACTATATGATATGAGACCGAAAACTGATACAAAGAATAAATGAAACAAAAAGTTTATTCTTTGAAAAGATTAACAAAACTCACAGACATATACCTTGAATAACAGAAAATAAAGCAAGGAATGTCTAATTAGTGCAATTAGAAATGATAAAGATAGTATTACACCTGATACCATAGAAATACAAAAGATTATTAGAGACTAATATGAACATCTCTAAACACACAAACTAAAAGAGAGGAAGTAGTAAATTCCTGGAAGCATAAAACCTCTAAGAATAAACCAGGAAAAACTAGAAATCCTGGACAGACCAGTAATGAGTAATGAGATTCAATCAGTAATAAAACATCTTCCAAAGAAAAAAAGCCCAGGTTCAGACAAATTCACAGCTGCATTTTACCAAGCATACATAGAGAAACTCGTACCAATCTTATGAAAACTATTGCAAAAATATTGAGGAAGAGGGTCTCTTCCATAAATCATCTACAAAATGAATATTACCATGATACCAAAACTAGGCCTGGACACAACAATAACAAAAAAGAAAACTACAAGCCAATATCTCTGATTCCCATAGATGAAGAAATTATCGATAAAATACTAGCAAGGCAGATTCAACAGCACGTCAGAAAGATAATCCATCATAATGAAGTGGGTTTTATTCCAGGTATGCAAGGATGGCTCAACATACACAAATCAATGTTGTGGTTCTCCAGATAAACAGTACTAAAAACAAAAATTTTATGATCCTCTCAATAGATGCAGCAAGTACATTTGATAAAATCAAACATTTCTTCATGATAATATCCTCAATAGGCATTGAGGAAACATATGTCAAAATAATGAGAACCATCTATGACAAACTCATAGCCAATATCATACCAAATGAGGAGAAGTTGAAAATATACCCTATAAAACTGGAACAAAATAAAGATGTTCACTCTCATCACTTCTATTTAACATAGTATAGGAAATCCTAACCATTGCGATCAGGCAAAAGAAGGAAAAAACTGAGTAGCAGAAAAAATCAAATACTGCATGTTATCACTTATAAGTAAGAGCAAAACAATGAGTACACATGGACATAGTCTTAAGAGACACTTGGGACTCCAAAAGGGAGAAGACTAAGTAGTGGACAGTTGTTGAAAAATTACCTATTGGGTACAATGTTCATTGTTTAGGTGATGAGTACACTAGAAGACCAAACCTCACCATTATGCAATATATTCAAGTAACAAATATGCACATGTGTGATCCAGTATGCAGGATCATATGCTATTCTCAGGGATCTCTCAGGAGGAGGCACCAGAGATCAGCTGCTCCTCAGCACCTGGCACTTGGCCCATGCCATGACCTGCAGCAGTGGGTGGGCACTGGCAGCAGGAAATGTGGAGAAGGCATGTGGAGGAAATTTGAAGCTGAGCCCTGCTGTTGGGAGGAGATGCTGACTGCTGCCATTTTCTCTGTTTCAGGACTTGGCAGAGACCTACATTGGCCTGCCCAATTCTGTCCAGCCTCCAACTTGAGACCTGAAGGGAATCTCCTCACCCCTCTGGGATCGACAATCATTGGCATAAAGAGGAAACTTCAGGAGTAGACACAGAGACAGATGCCCCACCCTCATGCTGGACCACGCACAGGCACATTTGGTCTGAGTGGGAGAATTGGCAGCAGCAACAGTAGCAAAGTTGGGGTGAGTCTGGATCTGATTCACCCTCCTCTCGCAGCAGTCAATGGGACATCTGACCCATGCTGACAGCAACCTGGTCAGCTTGCATTGAAAGTGGATGGGAGTGGCTGTAGACTGGATCCACTCCCTATTACAGTGACAGACAAAAGTGGCAGCAGTGCTTGGGACCCACAAGTAATAAGAAAATGAAAAAAATGGAAAGGAACCTGAATTTCTAGAAACAGTCACAGAGGGAACTATTTTTTATTTTCTGTTTTTGTTTATGTTTTTTTGTTTGTTTGTTTTTGCTGCTTTTTTAGTTTTTCAGTTTTTCTGTTTGCATGTGGGTATTTTTGAGGATGAGTGCATCATCAGGTTTATTTTGTTTGTATGTTACCTTGTTTTTGTTTTTTCCTTTGTTTCTTTGTTTATTCATTAGTTGATGTGCCTATTTTCCTTTTTCTTCTTCTCTGTCTTCATCTTCCTTTTGTCTCCCTCCTTCCTTTTTTTGTTCTTTCCCTTTTTCTAATCTTTTTATTTTTTTGCTTTCATGGGGCATACATATGCCTCCACTGCATGGATAAGTGGGGGAAGGTGGGTTCCAGGGAGCCCACACACTAGTCAGAGGATACTGTGATCTGCAGATAGCTTATGAATGACAGCTTCACCCATCACACCTTAATCAAATTTCAAAACTACAAATAGCACAGAAGGCATACCTGGCTTCAAAATTGAACAAATCCAGAGAACCAACATAAGGAAGATTAGGAGATTAAGAAAACAGAAATGAAAGCTATCCCCCATCACTGAACAACAGAATTAAAGAAGGGGAGGAAAACCATCACAAATGAAGAAGAACTAAAGAAAGAACACAAGTCCCATCCAGACTCCCGGGAGGACAGAACCTGAGAATACAGATTTTGGAACTCAAACAATGAAGAGCCCTGACCAGAATGACTGATTTCAAACCAAAAACCCAGATATTGAGATAGTAATAGAAACAGTGAATAGAAATGAGGAGAGACAAGAGGAAAGAATGAAGGAGCTGATAACTGAGATGACAGCAATAAAGAATACAGTAAACAAAATAAATAACAAACTGACAAGCATGGAAAGTAGAATTAACCAAGCAGAAGAAAGAGTCTCAGAGCTTGAGGAGCAAAATATGGAACTAACACAAACTGTTAAAAATATAGCCTCCAAGAGATATGTGATTTTATTAAGAGGATCAGCATATGCTTAATTGGCATTCCTGAGGCAGATAGAGAGACAGAGACCACCCTAGAACAAACAGTCCTTGAAATTACCAAGAAAACTTCCCTCATCTCATCAGAGATGTAACCATTCAAACACAAGAGATTCAGAAAATCCCTGGAAGATCAAATGAGAAGACCAACTCCTAAACACATAGTAGCTCACTTACACAATGTAGGTATAAAAGAAAAAATCCTAAAGGAAGTGAGAGAGAAAGCTCAGACTACCTACTAGGGAAGAGCAATTAGAATAGCAACAGATTTATCTATAGAAACTCTACAGATTAGAAGAAAGTGGAGTCCAATCTTAAAAGTTCTCAAAGATAAACAATTCCAACCAAGAATCTCCTACCCAGCTAAGCTAAGCTTTATCAGCAGAGAAGAATAAAAATCCTTCTCAGACATTCAATCCCAAAAAGTTTATGCTACCTCCAGGGCAGCTCTACAAGAAATGCTTAAGAAAGTAGTAAGCATAGATGAAAGAAAAAAAAAAAAAAAGAACAACCATGCTCTTCTCAAGAATGCAGGAAAAATATTCAAAATACACATATATATCAACCCCCAAATCAAAAGAAAGGCAACGAATGAATATACAAACAAACAACAATGGTAACAAACTGTATAAGGACCTCACAACAGTGATAAACTCTCACATCGCAATAATTAGCCTGAAGATGAATGGACTAAATTCATTTTTGAAAAGACAATGTCAAACTGGATTTTTAAAAATGATGCAACAATATGCTGTCTCCAGGAACTCATCTCACCAGAATGGACATTCACAGACTCAAAGTTACAGGATGGAAAACAAATTTTCAGGCAAATGGAACATAAAAGAAAGCAGGAGCTGTGATCTTAATATAAGACAAAATATCCTTTCTGCTATCAAAAATTTTAAAAAATACAGAAGATCACTACATAATGATAACAGGTTCAATCCATCAACAAGAAATATCCATCCTAAACATATGAGCACCCAACATAGGAGCACCAACTTTTATAAAGTAGCTCCTATGTAAACTAAAAAAAGATATTGATTCTAACCCTATCATAACTTGAGACTGAAATACCCCACTAACAGCCCTAGATATCATCGGGGTAAAAAATGAACAAGGAGATCCAGAACCTAAATTTGACACTCGACCAAATGGACTTAATAGATACCTACAGATAATTCCACCTAACAACCACAGAATATACATTCTACTCATCACCACATGGAAAGTACTCAAAGATCAATCACATCCTTGCCCATAAATCAATCATAAACAAATTCCATAAGGTTAAAATCTTGCCATGCACATTCTCAGACCATAGTGGAATAAAAATAAATATCAATATCAACAACATTTCCCTAAAACCCACAAAGACATGGACATTAAAGAGTATGATGCTGAACAGCTACTGGGTCAACACAGAAATCAAAGCAGACATTAAAAGATTCCTGGAAACAAATGAAAATTATTAAACATCTTACTAAAACTTCTGGGATGCGATGAAATCAGTAGTAAGAGGGGAATCTATATGTCTACAAGCACACATCAAGTAAATGAAAAGATCACATTTGGAGAGCCTAACAAATCACCTAAGAGAAGACCACCAAAACCCCAAGTTTAGCAGCAGTATCCAAGTCACCAAAATAAGAGCCCAAATACGGAACATAGAAGACAAAAGTATCATAGAAAACATCAACAAAACAAAAAGCTGATTCTTTGACAGAATTAACAAGATTGATGAATCCCTAGCCAGAATGAGCCAGAAAAAGAGAGAAAAAGCCAAAATATACACAATTAGAAATACAAAAGATCGAACAAAAACTGACCCTGAAGAAACACAAAAGATTATCCGAGAATTACTATGCATATGTATATGGAAACAAACTTGATAACCTAAATGAAATGGAGGGTTTTCTGACATCACACAACCTCCCCAGGTTGAAACAAGAAGATACTGAGACACTAAATAGACCAATAACAACCCAGGAAACTGACTCTGCCATACAAAAACTACCTACAAAAAAAAAAGCCCTGGACCAGATGACTTTCAAGCAGAATTCTACAAAACACACAAGGAGGAACTAATATCAATCCTATTGAAAGTATTCCAGGCAATTGAGAAAGATGAAATTCTTCCCAAAACATTTTACCAACTAACATCACACTGATGCCCAAACTGGGTAAAGATCTAACAAAAAAAGAGAACTACAGGCCAGTATCCCTGATGAACATAGATGCAAATCTCCTCCAGATTCTAGCAAATCGAATCCAAAAACACATCCCAAAAATCATCCACCATGATCAAGTAGGCTTCATCCCCAGGATGCAGGGCTGGTTCAACATTCGCAAGACCATAAATGTAATTAAATATATCAACAGATGTAAAAGCAAGAACCACATGATTATATCATTAGATGCAGGAAAAGCTTTTGATAAAATCCAGCATTCCTTCTTGATAAAAACCCTTAAACACCTAGGTATAGAAGGAACATACCACAAAATAGTAAGTGCCATCTATGGTAAACCCACAGATAATATATTGCTAAATGGACAGAAACTGAAATCATTTCCCCTGAAAGCTTGAACAAGACAAGGCTGCCTATTCTCAACCCTCTTGTTCAACATTGTGTTGGAAGTCATATCTTGGTCATTTAGACAAGAGAAGGAAATCAGGGGTATCCAAATAGGAAAAGAGGAAGTAAATTATCCCTCTTTGCTGATGATATGCTCCTATACCTTGAAAATCCAAGAGAATCTGTCAAAAACCTGCTAGCACTGATAAAGGACTTTGGCAAAGTCTCAGGGTACAAAATAAATGTGCAAAAGACAGCTGAATTCTTATATGCCCACAACAAGCAGGCAGAGACCTAAATTAAAAGCACAATCCCATTCACAATAGCCCCCCCAAAAAATATCTCTGCATCTTCCTAACCAGAGAAATAAAAGCCCTTTACAATGAGAGCTACAAAACACTGCTCAAAGAAATCCAAGAAGACACAAACAAATGGAAAAATACTCCATGCTCATGGATAGGAAGAATAAACATTGTTAAAATGTCCATCCTACAAAAGGCAATCTATAGATTCAATGCAATACCCATTAAGTACCAACATCATTCTTCTCAGACCTGGAAATGACAATACAGAAATTCATATGGAAACATAGACAACCATGAATAGCCAAAACAATCCTTAGCAAAAGAAACAAAGCAGGAGGTATCACACTTCCAGACTTCAATCTTTACTATAAGGCTACAGTATTCAAAACAGACTGGTATTGGTAGAAGAACAGGCATATAGACCAATGTAACAGGATAGAGATTCTGGAAGCAAAGCTTCAATTTCTCAACCAACTCATCTTAGACAAAGCCTCCAACAACCACCACTGGGGAAAGGAGAACTTAGTAAATGTTGCTGGGAAAACTGACTGATCACATGCAGAAGAATGAAACAGGACCCCCACCTATCACCATACACAAAAATTAACTCTAAATGGATCAAGAACCTAAACCTAAAACTTCAAACTATAAGAATCTTAGAAAATGCAGGAGACACCCTTAGGGAAATTGGTACTGGCAACCAATTCCTATTCAGAATCCTAAATGCCCATACCTTAAGAAATATGATAGACAAGTGGGACCTCATAAAACTAACGAGCTTCTGCAAAGCAAAAGAAACCATCAAGAGAGCAGGAATATAGCCCACAGAATGGGAAAAAATATTTGCCAACTGTATATCTGACAAAGGCCTGACATCTAGGAGCTGCAAGGTACTTAAACACACCGAAAGGAAAAAAACAAACAGTCCCATTAAAAAGTGGGCAAAAGACATGAACAGACACTTCTCAAAAGAAGATATACGGACAGCCAACAGACACATGAAAAAGTGCTTAGCCTCACTCATCATCAGGGAAATGCAAATCAAAACCACATTGAGATACCACCTAACCTTAGTAAGAATGACCATTATTAATAAAACAAACAACAGATGCTGGCGAGGAGGCAGAGAAAAAGGAATGTTTCTACACTGCTGGTGGGAATGCGAACTAGAGCAACCACTTTGGAAGATAGTGTGGTGATTTCTGAAAGAATTAGAAACTGACCTTCCATATGATCCAGCAATTTCCTTATTGGGAATATACCCAGAGGAACTCAAATCATTCTACAAAAAAGATACCTGCACAAGTATGTTTGTTGCAGTTCTATTCACAATAGCAGAACCATGGAACCAATCATGTTGTCCATCGAAGCTGGACTAGATAAGAAAAATGTGGTACATATACACAATGTAATATTTTGAAGCCATAAAGAACAAACATATGGACTTTGCAGCAATTTGGTTGGATTTAGAGTTAATCATACTCAGTGATCTATCACAGAAACAAAGAACAGAGTACCATAAGTTCTCATTCATAAGCGGACCTTAAACAATTATAATACTATAAGAAAGGAATTAGCAGTAGTGGGAAACTGTCAGGGGAGGGGAGTGGAATTGGCAGTTGCGGGAGAGGGAGAGGCAAACCTCCTCAACAAGGGTACCTGTATAATCAGCGTTTGTATACCTAACCCTGAATTGTACCCCACATCTTTATAATAAAAAAGAGTGATAAAAAAATATTTGGAAAGGCTCAAACAAGATAAAATTCCTGAGAGATACATAGTCTCCTGTCATAAGTCATATTCTATCTCCTATATTGCTATCTTTTGTTGCCATATATCAATACATTTCAAATGGTGTTTTATATCAATAAATGATTTTCCACAGCATGGTTATAAATTGCTTCCAAAATGGTTTAAATTGCTGCGTAGTATTTCTCTCTATGGAAATGACTTAGATCAATATTCTCCTTAATTAATATTGCTTCCAATGTATTTTCTCGAAATGACTTGTAAGTCTTTGGATACCCTTAATCCTTCCTTAGGTTAAACTACTATGGATTAAATTCCCAGGCAGATGACTAAAAACATTTAGGGGAGGGGGCTGAACTTTATAACTTAGTTGCCATTTAGTAACTAGCATTGATTTATCATCTTAAAGACTGATTATGCATGTGTTATTTTCCAAAATTCTATCCAATATTAGATTTTAGCATTTAAATTTTTTTCTCAAATTTATGAAGTTAAATGGTATTTATTTGCTTTGTCCGAGTTTTATTTCTTGGAATAATAAAATGGTGGCTTTTTCCTCACACAAAAAAGGAAATACTCAGCCTCTTTAATCATCAAAGAAATGCAAATTAAAACCACACTGAGATACCACCTCACTGCAGTAAGGATGGCCATCATCACTAACAAAAAACAACAGATTCTAGAGAGGATGCAGGTAAAAGGGAACTCTTCTACATTGTTGGTGGGAATGTAACTGAGTACAACCTCTGTGGAAAACGGTGTGGTGATTCCTAAAGATCTAACAATTGGCCTTCCACATGACCCAGCAATCCCCCTTCTTGGAATACACCTGGAGAAACTCAAATCACTCTATGAAAAAGATATCTGTACATGCATGTTTATTGCAGCAGTATTCACAATAACAAAAACATGGAACCAATCCTGCTGCCCATTAAAAGTAGACTGGATAAAAACAATATTGATCGTATATACAATGGAATATTACAGAATCATATAGAAGGACAAAATTATGAACTTTGCAGCAATTTGGATGGATTTAGAGTCTATAATACTCAGTGCTCTGTCACAGAAAGAGAGAACTGAGTACCACATTTTCTCACTCATAAGTGGACCCTGAACAATTATCATACTACTATTAAAAATGGATTGGCAATAGTGGGAAATTCCCAGGGGTGGTAGAGGGAGGGCCCACTCATCAATAAGGGTACCAAATCTCAAACCAGGCAAAGTGGGACCCAAAGTGAGACCCAAACTTTACCTGTACAATGATCATTTGTATATCTAATCCTGAATTGTATTCTATATTCTTAAAATTAAATTTTAAAAAGTTTATGTTTTTATAAAGTACTTTATTTTGTCATAGAGCCACTGAAGTCACATTACTCTAAAGTATGAGGTAAAAATAAGACCATTCTTGACTAAGTTTATAGATTAGAGTTACTAGAGAACAATAAAAGCAAACAAAATGATTTTAAAGTACACAATATATTCCCAGTAGGCCAGTAGGTATTTCGAGTATATGATTAAATATCTTCACTGTTTAAGATAATGCTGTCAGAGGCAAAGATAAATCATTCTGATTACACATTTTAGTCTTCCTTGTAACAGCATAAGTTTAATTGGATCTAAAATACACAACATAAAGATCTGAACACCAAATAATTGATTTACTGTATAAAGTGAGATATGGTCTTTAAAAAAGTCCTTGTGTTCTGTTTTTTCCCAAGACTAGTTCTATTATTCAGAATTAAAAACAATGATTATACATAAAAGATTTTAGCAATCTAAAAAAATATGAAAAAATTAATTAAAGTTTTCAATTCATTCTGATTAACTAGAGCAGAATGTCAAAAATGATGACTCACAAGGGTACTGCAGACATTGCCTTAATTCTGTAACTGGAAGTTTTTATTTCAGTACCATAGAACAGGTCAGGTTGAAGTTATAATAGATGTTCCAAGCTCCTTTGCTTTAGAAAGAACAGACATGTCAACAGTCAAATTTATAGAGTTGAATAATTAGAAGTTATATCCCAATTACTAAGGGTTTTTTTTCTTAGAAATCACTTTAAGGGAAGATGTTTAATATTTTCCTTTTTTAACAGACGTACCTCACAGAGAGGATAGTCACACAAAAAAGTTTAAATCTCAAAAGTATATCTCTTGACAATTTATCAGCAGTAATAACTATTTAATCTCTGAAATTGTAATATAGTAGTATTAGAAAATGAACTTAACTTATTCACATTTATTCTGCACACCTTTTAGAGCACAAGTTTTTAAAAAATATATTAACCAAAGTACTGTTAAAATGTTAGATTTAATAGAGTATTATTAGAAAAGGGAAATCCATTAGTAGAATGAATGTAAGAAAATCATTTCAAAAGAAGTTAATTTGAACTCAACAGCTGTAGAGTAGAATTTCATCTTACATAGGCTCAAGTATACAGATCCAGGAAAGAGTAATTGGGACCTCTTTAAATCCAATTTCCAGCTCTGGCTCTCAAGCTTGTTTGGCTCTAGAGATGATCCAGATGTTCGGGTTCATTTTAGGTTAAAACAGAATGAAATCTAACAATGGAATTCGAAAATACCCCAGCTACAAGAGGTCATGAATATTGGCTTGTTGATTATTTTCTTTTTATAAATTTGAAAACTGAATTCCGAATAGGGTAAGCAAAGTTTTCAAGACTCATAGAAAAACAAAATCATGATTTTCTTTCCTGTATCGAGAAACACCCTCTACCATTGCTGCCCCTAAAACTAACTGTTACCTTCCTCTATCTACCCAGGTTTACTAGGAATAATCTGTGATTGAGCAAGAGGCTCGTTTTTGTCTAGAGTGGATCGTTCAGTCAACTTTTGATACATAGCAACATCATTTATTTATTCACCCAGCCAATGTATACTAAGCAACTTCTATGTGCAAAACACAGATTGAAATAATGAATCATAGAAAGATGATTGAAAATGTTCAGTACCCTTACTATTAAAAAAAAATTCGCTGTGTAGTAGGGGTGATAAGAAATGGGCACAAATATCTGATGTGATATTGAATCTAATAAAAAGTGCTACATTCTTTGAGGTATGACTTTATAGATTCATTAGAAGAGTAAAGTTCACATTCCATGGGGGTTGAGGATCAAGTAAAGCTTCAAAAATGAAATTGTGACTGGGATTCAAAGTTTCTTTGGGAAGGAAATGAAATGGTAGCAAGTCACAAGGAAGGCTGGCAGCTGAAGACCGTAGCAGAGTGATTATAGATGCAGACGCCAAAGCCTGGCTGAGACGGAAAGTTGATAAATAAACTAACCAAGAAAAGGAAAAGGAAAGGAAGCAGTTCATCATAAATACAACTCAAGAGTGTCTGAGTTGAAATGGTGTCAGAACGAAAGAACTTCCTTGTCCAAATCATATTTATTTGGAATTGACTGGCAGGCTCTTTTCTACTGCTATACTCTGCTAGCTAGTTGTGTATGTTTGAAGTGGGGAGGCAACATTCAATGATTATCATAAAGGTCTATTCTTCTATTTTCTATCTGACAGTGGTCACATTGTACCATGTCAATCATATCCAGTCAATAATGAGGCAGGTCCCACTTGGGTCCTGTTCTATTAATATATTTTTAAAAGATTCTGAAAGAATTTCCTGCAACATAATCTTAAAGAATGTACTCTAAAAACAACAGTATTCTACTGTGTTATCTTATGTGTTTCTCTTAGTTATAGATAATTTTGAAAGCATATAGAAAAAAATAATCACCCATAATTCACCCATAAAGACCCAAAGTAACTACTGCTACATTTAGAAAATGATATTGTTTTATTTTATGCCTTTGAAACCCAATTAAATGATCCTAATTGGTAACCAAAAAATAAGTAACCTTTAATTCTTTAAAAAGAATAAGAAACCATTTTTTATTTAATAAAGTGAAAGTGAATAACAACTAATGACAATACCCAGTGTTGGAAAGGGTTTAAGGATATTGGCAAACATTGTTGGTACAAATGGAATTGACTTGACATTTTTAGAGCAATCTGGTTATATATGTCAAAAGCTTTTGAGATAGTTTTTACACTGACCTGGGGATGTATAAGCTGGAAGTGACATGAATATTCACAAAGCTTTATGAATAAGCATATTCACTAAGATAATATTTAAAATAGCAAATAATTTGAAAAAACAATACTCAATAATATAATACCCAATTTATTATTAATGATGATATAGTTATATTATATAATAAGTTACAGCTATAAAAGATCATGAAGTAATATGACTTAATTATATAGTAAAACATTCACAACATGTATTGAATTTTAAAAATTCTAAAACTGGTATGTGTGTGTGTGTGTGTGTGTGTGTGTGTGTGTGTGTGAGAGAGAGAGAGAGAGAGAGAGAGAGAGAGATTTACATCAGACCTTTTGTGACATCAACATTGACTGTGTTATACTTTTGTTAAAATGAGAAGTGAAGGGTGTGTGTGTGTGTGTGTGTGCATGTGTGTGTTTCCTGAGTTGAATTCTCACTCTGTCATCCAGGCTGCAGTGCAATGGTACAATCATGGCTCGCTGCAGCCTTCACCTCCTGGACTCAGGAGATCCTTTCACCTCAGCCTCCTGAGTAGCTGAGACTACAGGCATGGGCCACCACGCCCACCTAATTTTAATTTTTTTTTTTTTGTAGAGAAGACATCTCTCTATGTTGCCTTAGCTGGTCTCAAACACTTGGGCTCTAGCAATCCTTTCACCTCAACCTCCCAACGTGCTGGGATTACAGGTATGAGCCATTGCGCCCAGCCTGAAGTTTCATGTGAAAATACTTTTTGTACTTTGTAAATATTCTCCAAGATTAAAATATACTCTTAAGCAGATAGTGTGAGTTCAAGTTAACCCTCTAAATTAAGTTAAATTAAATTAAATGGAAAATATTGAGAAAAATCAAATTGCTGATCTGAAGTTTCTGGATAGGGGTATCCCTTTGTTTTTATATAGTAAATTGGCAACTAAATAGGAGTTCTTTTATTTCTCTGAAATTAATATATTTCAATCTTAATGGCTTGAACTCATTGTAAGAGGTACCTGAATTCATATAACCCAAGAATTGACAATAAAATAATATGATCGCGTGTATATATTCCAGAGTTATAAGTGTACTTAGGTCCTATTGAAATTAATAAAGCACTAATTCATTTTAAAAAGTAATTGAATTCATAGTGGTAATTTGTCATTTTACATTCTTCTATGAATGAGATAAAGTACAACTTTTAGCAATGTGTACAAATGAAAATTTGATATAAAACTACACTTTAAAGAGAAGAAAAGAGGGATTATATACCCAGTACTCTAGTCTTGCATTTTTGTCTACTGTGTGTGTGTATGTGTGTGTGTGGTGTTTACATAAGTTTCTATATATTTTCCACACTTTGAATCTGAGTTGAACTTTGCATTTGCATTGACAAATAGAATGTGGTTGAACTGACCCTTCGGGACTTCTGAACCCAGGTCTTATGAGTTGTTGGATCTGCTTTTGCCCAGGGGGGACCCAGACATAATGTAAGATCTCTGGTTACTCATGTAAATTGAGAGAGAGGGCATATGGAAAGGAGCAGAGACCCCAGACCTGCATATATGGTAGTCCAACTGACACCACAAAAAGCAGGAGGCCTATTTACCATAGCCATCTCCAGCCATTCAAACTATTTCAGCTGAGGTTCCAACCATGAAATGAGGCAATCTTGAACATTTTAACTAAGCTAACTACAACTAAAGTAGAATCTGTCACCATGTAAAGAGATAAGCTATTCCTCAGTGAGGATGCCCAAATTTCTGACACACAGAGAAAAAGAGGATTCATATTTTAAGCCACTGGGTTTTCTCTCAGCTTTATTAAGGTATAGATGACAAGTAAAATGTGTATATATTTAAGGTTTTGATATACATATGCATTGTGAAATAATTACCACAATCTGCGTAATTAATTTATTACCACCTTGCTTACTGTTATTTTATGTGTGTTAGTGAGAATATGTAAGATTTACTTAGCAAATTTCAAATATACAATATATTAATTTGATTATAATCACCATGCCATACACTAAGTGAGATCATACAATATTTGTCTTTCTCTGTCTAGCTTATTTCACTTAGAACAAAGTTTTCCAGATTTATCCATGTTGTCACAAATGGAAGAACTTTTTCCTTAAAGAAAGATTGAATAATATTCCATTATACATGTAAGAGACAAAGTTCTGAATTGTTAATTGTGCAGCATATTTAACTAAAACAGGAGTACCTAGTGTACAGTAAGAAATATAATTGATACTTGGTAAATCAGTACTAAACTAGGTAACTAACATCTAAAAATATGTCAGTACTACAATTGGTCGGCTAAGCACCCTTTCAAAGGCAGATTATCTTAACATGGTGATAAATTGCGATTTTCTATACATGCTTTTTCATATATATTACCTATAATAGGATTTTACCCATATATTAATGTTTTATATGTTATTTTGGTAACATTTTGCTTATATAGTATTGTGCTTATTAATAGCAACATAATAAAATGTGTTTTATAGTTTGTTGTATTTCATTCTCGTACAGGATGCAAAATACATCCTTTTTAAAGTAAAGTGGAATATGAGTCTAATTGCAATTTAAGGCAAGTTGGCCATAAATTGCTTATGAGAAAGGAGTTTGAATTGGAGGAAAAGATCCTGGAGTTGTAATCATAGTTCTCCTAACAGTTTGAGGTTGTAGGAAAGTAGCTTGGGCAAGTCACTTCTCTTAGTCTCTGATTTCTCATCTCTAAACAGAGGGGGAGAGACCTGTTGTTACCTTTCAACCTAATAATGTATACTGAGTCTGGACTTAAAGTACTATGGCATACATTTTATTTTATTTTATTTTATTTTATTTTATTTTATTTTATTTTATTTTTTTGAGTTGGAGTCTCACTCTGTCGCCCAGACTGGAGTGCAGTGGCCGCTCCCGGCCACCGCAGCCTTGACCTGCTGGGCTCCCGCGATTCTTCCGCCTCAGCCTTCCAACTAGCTGGAACTACAGGCACGCGCTACCACGCCCGGCTGATTTTTTGATTTATTGTAGAGATGAGGTCTCCCCAAGTTGCCCAGGCGGGTCTCGAACCCGCGGGCTCAGGCTATCCACTCACCTCAGCCTCCCAAAGGCGCGGGATTACAGGCTGAGCCAACGAGCCCGGCTGGCATACATTTTAAATTGAATACTTACTGTGGTTTATCTCATAAACATGTTTCATGACACAGTAAAGAATAATAAATATCGTTTTAAAATTTCTAACAGTTTGTATGATTACATACATTAGCAACTGGAGAGAAGACTTTCATGATTGAGATTAGGTAATTAAGATTGATTCTTTTTATCTAGAAATTAGTCATAAAATCTAGAGCCAGAGTTATAAGAATAAACCCACTTTATAGGACTGTAAGTTTTATTTTGTAGAAGTATTGCAGTGCAACCCAGACAAAATGTTTTTTAAAATTAAAGCAAGTATTTTGTGTGTGTGTGTGTGTGTGTGTGTGTGTGTGTGTGTGTGTGTGTTGGAGTCTCACTCTTGTCACCCAGGTTGAAGGGCAGTGGCACGCTCCTGATAACCGCAACCCCGACCTGCTGGGCTCCGGCGATCCTTCCGCCTCAGCCTTCCAAGTAGCCGGAACTACAGGCGCGCGCTACCATGCCCAGCTAATTTTTTTTTTATTTATTGTAGAGACGAGGTCTCTCCAAGTTGCCTGGGTGGGTCTTGAACCCACAGGCTCAGGCAATCCTCTCTCCTCGGCCTCCCAAAGTGCTGGGATTACAGACTGAGCCACCGAGCCGGGGCAAAGCAAGTATTTTTTAAATAGATGAAAATAAAGCTGGGCATATGCAGAAAAATGTTATTAGGATAGTCAAGTACTTGAAACTATGGTGTTAGATGAAAAAATTGGAGTGTTTAGTATGGAAAAGAGATTGGGAGTGAGGGTGGGTATAGCAAAGAGGATTTATTATTCTTTGTAGCCCTTAGGAGGGGAAAAAACAAGAATGAATGAATAGAATTAGAGAGAGACAAATTTTGACTCTATTTTCTGGAAGAATATCTTAAGAATTCTCTTCAAAAGGAGTCATTCAATCAGAAATTACACTATCACTTGAGATAAATTCTTCCAGTAAATGTAAGAACTCGCTTTATTTTCTAATTATTTAAGACTCTAGGTGACCAGTTTATATACATAGAGGTATATCCAATTTTAAAAATAAGTTCTGACATAGATGCTCCTCTTGGATAGGGAACAGTAAGAAGATGAGAGACTCAATGTTGCACTTTGGGGATGGTTAATAATGCAAATCTCTTCAGGAACAGTAGCACCAACTCTTGGACAAGTAGTCCCATTACAGGTCTGAAGCAATCCCACGGATAGCCAACCTTCAAAGACAAACACATTTCTCTAAATGCTACTGCACCAAAATTACATCAATGTGTTCTTTAAATCTTGTATTTTAAAACCCATGATTTTCTTGTGGTGAGAGCCTCAGAGCCATTGGAGGCCTGGAGGACGAGGACTTGCCAAAGCCAATTGTGGCCAAGGCACATGTGCCAGCTGGATGGTCATGCTTAACTTTGGGTTTTTATTTTCCTTCTTCTTGCAGCTTTGAGTAAAGGACCCTTTCTTAGCTCTCTTGGGTTCACAAATACTGGACTCTGGGCTGAAGTCATCTTCAGAACTAGGCAGTCATAGAGTATTTCTGAGGGAAAGTAAGATTTGTTTTCTCTTCTAAGGGATTTCACCAAATTAATTTTGCACCACAGAGCTTCCCTTAAAAATTCATAGCACCCTTTCTGGTCCCTCATATTTCTATGAAGAAATAAAATATTTTCATTACGCATTTCATAGTTTGAATGTCTGTGCATATTAATGTTATAGATTTTTACCACATCTACGTGCTTCCATATTATCGAATAAACTGCTGATACACTGAAACATAAGCTACAATTACACATAAGAAATGACCAATATGAAAGCTTTATTAATTTTGGCTTTTCAGACTGGAATTTTAGATCTGCTCATTTTCCTACATTCTTTGTCAAGTAACAGTGAAGACAAAAGCTTGATTTAGCTTTGTAGAATTGTCTCCACTTGACCCAGAATCATAGAACCTAGCACAGAAAGGACAAACCTTTAAAGTGATACAGTACAGACCCCACATTTTATAATTGAGAAGATATTTACTAAGGCATTGGTGATTGAGCCTACAAGGCAAGTATCTTTATTATTTGCTCCGAGCCTCTTCCAGTCACATCTATGCTGCCAACTCCTTCACTCCTTATTCATAATATGTGCTCCGTCTCTACAAAGCTCCTAAGGCTCTAAGTTTCCAGCTACTATAATAAGGAAGAGTTATTTGGTTGAATTATTGGATTATTTAGTTGAAAACTCAAACATAAGCTTATTTCCCTTCTAAGTTTTAAATGTGATAAATACCAAGAAAATAGAACTGTGGCATATTCATAACATGTAAGGAAGAAAGACCATTGTTTATTAACACCTTTAAATAAAGAAAAAATACAAAAAAACTTGTTATAATGTGAGTAAGGGCAGCGTGATAACTGTGAATATAAGACATATGTTTATTTTTAATGTGTACATTTTAGAAACCAATTTTGCATACAAACACACTAACCATGGTTATAATTTTTATGAATATTTCTATATAATATAAATTAATTTCTAGCATTCAGATTTTTGTTTAAAAATTTGTTAGCTTTCTTTCAACCAATAGAGATATAGATCATTGTATTGAACCACTTTTATGGCAAAAGTCAAAGTGTTGATGGTGATCTCCAGAGATTTACCTTAAGACACCAGATTATGAGTTTCAAAACTTGGAATTTTTTATCTTTGGAGGACCAGTTCAGTTCTATGTTTACAGGCTAATTAAAGTTATAAAGAGGAAAAATGATATAGTAATGTCTATGCAGAGCAACATGATCGTATGCATGTAGCCTGGGCAATGTAAGAGCAACATGATCGTATGCATGTAGCCTGGGCAATGTAGGAGTTCAGAGATTCATGAGCGGAGCCTTCTGCTTGAGGTCTACACAGTGTCCGTGAGGTGGGGGCAACATATCAAAGATACATCTGGAAAAGTGAGTGAATAGCTATAATTTTTCCTACCCTATGAATCCTATTGCCAATCGTCAGTCATTTTTAAAAATTGAGAATACAGATGATATTATTACATTAAAAAAGCTTTAGGGGAAATTTGCTATGGAGGTAGATAGGTTGGGTCAAATCTTCCTCTTTAACTTTGGGCAAATCTTTTACATAAATTAGGTATTTGTCAACTGGGGATAATGATATTAATGTCTTTTATTAAGTTCTTGTGAGGGAATAAATGAATTGATAAATGTAAAATATTCATATTAAGAGCTCAGTACATTTTGGCTATTACTATCAGGGCTGTTATTATTACTATTTTACCTATCAGTATTAAGCATTTTAAAACTCATACTTGATATTTTGTTTCTATGAATTTTTGTTTTATTCCTGGAAGCATAGTCTGTAATTTGAAATGTTTGTTTGATTTGGATAGTATCCTCTATTGAGGCTTATGTATTATTTTAAATGAATTTGGAACTGTGGAGATAAGACTGTGTTCTGAGAAAAGAGGATAGAAACTAACTCAATTGGGTCAGAATCTTGGCTCTGTTAAATACTAAGAATTTGACAATAAGAGAATAATTGAAATTCTCAGAGAATCATTTCCTCAACTATAAGTGGTGATAATAATTCTTGCCCTGCTTTACTGTTACAGTTTTATAGATGTGACTATAAGCAATGTAATTTAAAAAGTAAGTAGGAATCAGAACTGGCAGGGTCTTGTAGATTGTGGAAAGGATTTAACCTCTGTTCTGCAGTTAATAAAAAACAAACACGTGTCTATCTTATTTCTTAAGGCATGGGCATTTAGGGTTCTGAATAGAAACTGGTTGCCAGTTCCAATTTCCATCAGGGTGTCTCCTGCGTTGTCTAAGATTCTTATAGTCTGAGGTTTTACGTTTAGGTCTTTGATCAATTTAGAGTTAATTTTTGTGTATGGTGATAGGTGGGGGTCCAGTTTCAATCTTCTGCATGTATACCCCACATCTTTATAATAAATAAACAAACAAATAAATAAGCACACACACACACACACACACACACACACACACACACACACACCCAGCATCTGTTGGTTGTTAGAATGGAGGGCAAGACAACCAGTCTGTGTTCAACAAGATAGTACTAGGGAGGTACTCATGATTTGCCCCTCAAACATTAATCCTCACTCCTCCTCCCTACCCAGTTTTGCCAAAGTTGGAAGATGGAAGGAGTGAGGAAGAGATGAAGAGAGTGGTCAGATCACAGATCCCTACTGATTTGGAGTGACAAACATAAATTTGAGATTAAAATTTGATTTTAGGGAGTAGTAGTAAAAGTGAATAGTAATTATTTGTATAGGAGTGTTCTATACCTTCAAGTTACCTGAAAGATTGAGATGTTGTCAGAGTACTGGAAAATGAAGACCAAACAGAGTGAATCAAAAGATAGAAAACAGATAAAAAGGAAGGCAATTTTTTTTCTTTCCACATCAGATTCAGGCTGATCAGTAAACAAGTTGCATTTATGTTCAGTCAAGTAATAGTGATGGGTTTAGCTAGCTGGACTTTGCACTCCCCTTGTGGGCTTATTTCCAGATCACTGGAGTAAATATCTTAATCGGTATTCCTGTGAACATAAGCCGCCTGAGATTGCAGGCCAATCAGCCTTACAGGATAAGAATAGGATTAATTATGTGGCAGCTTTCCTCCAAACGTGAAGGGAAACATTGGAAATACACTTAACACAATCCTACATTATTTTATTTTCATCTGATATGTAGTTAATTAAATTTGCTTGAATTAGTGATGTTAGTACAAAATGTTTTTGGATATTAAATCCAATTTAAAAGTGGAACTCGTATACATAGAAACATTGCCAATTGTTCTGAAAGTGTAGTTTATCCTTTATATGTGATCACAGATGACTTAATGTAATTACAACTTCAATATTTATTTCCTGCAGAATATTTAAAATTTTTGAAGAAAGTGTTTATGTATCTTTCACTTTCCTTGCCTTGAATTTTTTAGAAACAAAAGAAAACTTAGAAATTTTGATTTTGAGTGACTTGAACTGTTTCATAGAAGAATATTATGACTTAGATTTTAAAAAATTAGCTCTATCCTTCTAACTTGATACAGTAAAATCTATAATTAGTTTAATTTTGTGTTTTAAGTTGTAATTTTTACTGTTAATGAGAGGCTCCTGTGTTTCTATTAAAGTCCTAGGGCAGGGTTTAAAATGTATTGTGGTTTTACTGTTTTGGAAACTTACAGTGTCTTCTGAATCACCCTTGAAGTTTATGTTTTCTGTACTCCTCTTTTCTCTCTTATTTTTGTAAATTATATATAGTTTTCCTGATCTTATCATACATTGGTTGGTATAATAAATCCAAAATGTAATTATTGTAACTCTTGATGCACTTCCTTTTAATGTTTAGAACCTGAGCCTATTTTAAAACTAAAGGAAAGACATTCAAGGTCATAAGAGGTATGTACTTTTTTGCTCCTATGTCTTTCTCTTTTAGAGTGGAAGAAACTGACAGGAGTCACTAGCCTTAAATAAAATAAATAAATAAATACATACATACATAACAAAATGACCTGACACTGGATTCAGCTTGTGACCCCAATGTATTGATTTATTCTAGTACTACTTATCAGCCCTGAGGGTTTACACTGTTTATATTCAATGAAGCAATAGCAACTATAAAGAGTAATGAATTTGGGTAGGAAAAAAAAGACTCTGAGTCTTAAAATTTTATGTGTGTGTATAATTTTCATATATATTTGAAAGAAAAAAAATTCCAAACTTCCATGCCCTCAAAGATGAAATAACAGGGTCAAGATATACTCTTCCATCTGAAACTACTAAAAAACCCAAAATATATGAAACCCCAATTTTTAGGACATTGAATCTCAGACAATGATGGGCAATGATTCTTGAAAGACAAGAAGCAAATGAAGTGGACCTAAGACTGTCCCAGCTGACTGCTTGTACTTTTTCCAGAGTGTGATACAGGGGTAGGGATCCAGGTGGAGCCTGAAGGATTCCTTGAATTGAGAAGAACTGGGACTTCAGAGAAGTCAAAATTGCTAGAGTTCACAACTAAACACTGGAGAGGAGAGGGCTGCAACAGAGAAAAAAACTTTGGAGACCTGCAAAGGTCTGCAGTCTTCAAATGGGTGTCCATAAGGAAACTATCTGGGACTGAGAAAGAAGCTTTCAAAAGCACTAGAGGTAACAAGCAGCTGGAAATCACACAAGACAAAGGAAAATTCTTGTTCACACCAGCCAGAAAGAAAAACTTCACAATTCATGAGCCATTGTGTAGGCTATTCGAACAAGGTATTATCTAAGTATTGGGGTAAAATTTGTTCTAGAATAAAATGTCTTCTTAATATGCCTAAAAAATGTTTAAAAGCATGATTTGAAAAAGTAAAACTATTTTCAAGTAACTTAGTCATGCTTGGAACAAAATTTATAAGTATTATAGATGTAAGAAAATATTTAATAACTAACAATGTCAAATTTACAGTGGCATCTAACAACATAAATTTCACAACTTATGACACGCAGTTAGAAGTAACCAGACATTCAAAAAAAGCAAGAAAATATCCATAAGGAGGAGAAAATGCACTAAAAAATATTGAAAATTCTTAAAACTGTATTCCACATGCACATAAAGCTAGAGGAGGGACTGAACCAGTGATATATGCACAAATATTAAAAATACCCCATCAAGCTTCCATACATGAAACCTAAAATGTTTGAGATGAAAAATACACTGAGTGGAATTAATGGTGGGATAAGCATTGCAAAAGATAAGATTAATAAATTTGAAGACATGGTAATAGAAATTATTCAAAATAAAACATAATTTAAAAAAAAAATCAGCTAGGTTGGGAATATCTTGAAGGTGAAAGTGGGGAGACAAAAAAATAACTGAAGAAACAATAGCCAAAAATTTTTCAAAGTTGATGACAACTATGACTCCATGTACCTACACATTCCAGAAGTTCAATAAATCCCAAGGGAGAAAAACTACGCTAGAGCATATTGTAATTAAATTAATTAAAATCAGTGATGAGGAGAGCGTCTTAAAAGTAACCAGATAAAAAGATACATACGTACAGAAGAATAAATATAAGGATGACGGCAGATTTTTTCTCAATATCATTGCAAGCCAGAAGACAGTGGAGCAATGTTTTCAAAATAATAAAAGGGGGAAAAAATGTCAAGCTAGGTTGTTATGATCAGAAAAAAAAATTATTGTTTAAAAAATGATGAAATCAAGCCTTTTTGAATACATACAAAATCTGAAATAATCCATCACCATAAAATCTACACTGCAAAAAATTGTTAAAGCAGGTCCTTCAGAAGAAGAATAATGGCAGATATAGAACTTAATCCACATTATTTTGCATTACATTATCCGTGTTAATGCAATAAATATTTTTTTTTAAATCTAGAAAGCATGAATTATAAATTATATAATAAAAAATCACTTTCAGACTTCTAGAGTTTCTAAAGTTACTTTTTTGAGGGGAGTGTGACACTTCCATTAGGTATTGTTTTTATGCTTTTCAGTAGAATTGAGTTTGTTAAAACCTGTAGCATGAAGGAATATTAGCCTATTATGCTATTTACCATGCAAAACAGAAGTCTTAAATTACTACAGAGAACTGTCATTTTTTACATGATACTCACTTACCTCACCAGCTCCTGAGAAAGTATTCAACTAGTTCTGTAAAATTCTATGTTGGAAGGAGCATAGATTATTTTCCTTCATGTCCCCATTTCCACATAAAGAGTTCAAGTCTTAGCCGGGGTCCGTGGCTCAGCCTGTAATCCCGCGCCTTGGGAGGCTGAGGTGAATGGATTGCCTGAGCCCGCGGATTCGAGACCCGCCTGGGCAACTTGGCGAGACCTCATCTCTACAATAAATCAAAAATTAGCCGGGCGTGGTAGTGCGTGCCTATAGTTCCAGCTACTTGGAAGGCTGAGGCGGAAGGATCGCCAGAGCCCAGCAGGTCGAGGCTG
>CAUYQG010150566.1:0-23663 GCA_963574415.1 Tarsius wallacei | reverse complement strand
CATTTCTGTTTTAAGCCTCTTCTCTACGAAATTTAAGTTGATATTTCTTATAATAGAAAAGTTGGATTAAGTCTGGGACCATTCCCACAGGGGCTATGACTCTGTTTTCATCATTGGAATTAGACTTTGTTTACTTGACCTGGAAATTTTCTGCTTATACAAATCAAGTAAGAATTTAGTAGACTTCCTAATTATTTCACTTCTAGGAACACCCTGGTTAGCTAGCCAGTGCCATATGTCTGCATGAGTCAGATCATTCTGATTGCTGCTATGAATCTGCTGTCTAGCTGAGTTCTCAATGGATTGGATGACGATGCCTTCCCACCTTAGTGAGGGCAAAGTGGTGGGAAGGAAAGTTACCCCACATGTTTGGGAAACCATAAAGTGTCTACTTGGGATGTAGCACACAATAAGCAGGAGATAAGCCTGAAAAGTTAGGTTGGAATTCAATTATTGAATACTTTATTCACTTCTCTTGTCAGTTTGAGCAAGTTTTGCTTCATGTATATTGACACTCTGTTACTTGGTTTGCACACATATGGGACTGTTATGTCTTCTTAATAAATTGTCCTTTTATCTATTATGACTTGTCCTCTTAGTCCTGGATAGATTCCTTCCTGCGATGCTGACTTTGATATTAATCGAATCTCTCTAGCTTTCTTTTGATTAGTGTGCATGGTACGTCTTTGTCCATCTTTTTCCTTTTTGCCTACTTGTTCCTTTATATTTAAAATTGATTTCTAGTAGACAGCATATTGTTGGATGTCGATTTTGTTCATCTAAACTGACAATCTATGTCTTTTAATTAGAGTACTGAGACCATTTACCTTTAATGTACGTGTTGGTAAACTGGTACTAAAGTCTGCCAATTTACTTTTTATTTTCTGTTTGTTCTCTCTATTTCTATTTTTCCAGTTTTTCCTTTGTTGACTTTCTATGGGTTATATAAACTTTTTAAAGGATTACATGTTAATTTACTTTTAGAGTTTGTATTACCTATAAACCTGTTGGGCTGACAGCGTTGCCTGCATGGTGTTAATAGTCCTGATTTTCTGTGTTTGTTGAACAATCAGAAGATCTAGAAACACAGGATCTGGATTCCAACAGAGCCACAATGTACCAAAGCATAGTTATGGCTATTTTTTTTTTAGATGGGGAATGTGGCTTCCAGTTCACTACAATTTTCACTACCCTAGTGATACTCAACTGAAGACTATGTCCTTTGGTATCTGTCATGTTACTTACAGTTTGCTTCTAACTTAGGTGGTCTGCATTATGATCAGTTTGTGATTTATGGCTTATATCATTTAGCTTTTTCCAAAAAATAATCAAGAGATTGATTCAGGATGGTCTTCAATATAACATTCCCACTATTAACATGTATATATTCTTGCTTTACTGCCAAACTTCTTAAAATTGTTTGCACTCACTTTCTCTAATTATTTATCTTCCATTCAGTTCTTCGTTTTTCTTTTTTTGAGTCAAAGTTTCATTCTGTCTCTCAGACTGGAGTGCAGTGGCATGTTCACAGCCACTGCAGCCTTGGCCTGCTGGGCTCAGGTGATCCTTCCACCACAGCCTTCTAAGTAACTGGAGCCACAGGCTTGCGCCACCAAGCCCAGCTAATTTTTTTGATTTATTGTAGAGACGAGGTCTCACCAAGTTGTCCAGGCTGGTCGTGAACCCCTGGGATCAGGCAATCCTCTTGCCTCGGCCTCCCAAAGTGCTGGAATTATAGGCATGAGCCACCACACCCGGCCCATTCAGTTCTTAATCTGGGCTTTTTCCTCCCACAGCATTCTACCTAATGAGAGCATGCCAAAGTTAACCAGTAAGCTACATGTGGCTAAGTCAGATAAACACTTTTCTTTTTTTCTCTAGCTTTATTGAAGTATAATTGTCAAATAAGAAATGATGTATATTTAAAGTGTACAACATGATGTTTGGATATACATATACATTGTGAAATAATTGTCACAATTAACATATCTATCACCTAATTAACATATCTATCACCTCACCATTTTTAGTTACCATTGTGTGTGTGTGTGTGTGTGTGTGTGTGTGTGTGTGTGTGTGTGGTGAGAACACTTAAGATCTACTCTCTAAACAAATTTCAAGCATGTAATACAGCATTGTTAATGACAGTCATCTTACTGTAGATTAGATACTCAGAACTTATTCATTTTCCATAATGGAAATTTTGTACCCTTTGACCAACATCTTTCCACTTTTTCCAACCCCCAACCCTAGGAAACCATGATTCTACTCTTTGCTTTTATGAATTCAACTATTTTAGATTCCACATGTAAGTGAGATCATGCAGTATTTGTCTTTCTGTGTCTGGCCTATTTCACCTTTAATACCCTTCAAGTTCATCCATGTTGTTGCAAATGAAAGGACATACCTCTTTTTAAAGGCTGGATAATATTTTATTGTATGTGTGGGTATCTGTGTGTCTGTGTGCACATATATATGTTAATATATATATTTCTTTATTCATTCGCCCACTAACAGATACTTAGGTTGTGTTCGTATCTTGGATAATATAAATATTACTTCAAGGAACATACATGTGCAGCCATCTCTTCAAGATACCAGTTTTATTTCCTTTGGATACATATTTCAGAAATGAAATCGCCATGTCATATGGCAATTCTATTTTTATTTTTTTGAGGAACTTCACTACTGTTTTCCATAGTGGCTGTACTAATTTACATTTCTACCAGCAGAGTACCAGAGTTCTCTTCACTCCACATTCCGGTCAACACTTGTTTTTTTTGTTTTGTTGCTAACACCCACCCTAACAGATGTGATGTGATATCTCATTGTGGTTTTAATTTGCATTTCTCCAGTGATTAGTTCTTGTTAGGTTGGTGGGCTGAGGCAGTGCTGTGGGTAAGATGCAAAGAGTAGATCAGAAAAAGTTTATTTAGAAAGTAGATCAAAGAAAAAGGATGGACCCACCTCTCCAAGATTGGAGAGGGGGCCAGATGTTTAAGGAACGTTTGGCAGCAAGTGCTTGGGATTGAAAACTTTTAAAGTTTCCCTTTTAGTGGGGGCAGGTAAGACCACGAACTGTCGCCATGGTGATAGAGTGGTGAATCTGTGTCACATCAGCCATGAAGAGCTGATCACAATAGATTAGGTCAGTTTGGTCCTTTATGGCAGGAAGACAAGTACTTTGGATAAAAGGGTAATTAGTACAAAGCATACTTGGGGGTTACAAGGCACTCATCAGGAACTACCTCAGGGAAACCAATTTTGTCTCTTGTTTAATGATTATAAGGTGAGCTGAAGTAATCTGCTGAAAAAGCATGACAAAGCCTAGCGATGTTAAAATGGCTGCCACTCTGACTAAAGTTACTCCATTTTGGCTTTTCACCCTTTCAGTTACGTTGAGCACCTTTTAATATGCCTATTTGCCATTTGTATATCTTCTTTGAGAAATGTCTTTTCAGGTTTTTTGTTCACTTTTTCATCATTTTATTTACTTTTCTACTATTGAGTTCTTATATATTTTGGATATTAACCCCTTATCAGAAATATGGCTTGCAGTTTTTCTATGGATTGTGTCTTCACTCTGTTGATTGTTTTCTTTGCTGTGAAGAAGGCTTTCAGTTTTATGTAATTGCATTTGTCTATTATTTTTAGGCTTTTTAGTTAAGGTTTTTTAAAATCTGTGCTTTTGGTGTCATATCCAAAGCAATTATTACCTAGACCAATGCTAAGAGGAATTTTCTCTATGTTTTTTTCTAGTAGTTTTACAGTTCCAGGTTTTACATTTGTCTTTAATCCTCTTTGAGTTGATTTTCATAGATGGTCTAAGATAAGGGCCCAATTTCATTCTTCTACAAGTCGATATACAGTTTTCCCACTGCCATTTTTTTTTTGAAGACACTATCCTTTCCTCATTGCGTGTTCTTCTCTGATTTGTAAAAGATCAATTGCCCAAGCCGGGCTCGGTGGCTCAGCCTGTCAGCCTAGCACTTTGGGAGTGGCTTGCCTGAGCCTGTGGGTTCAAGACCAGCCTCGTCAACTTGGCAAAACCTCATCTCTACAATAAATCAAAAATTAGCTGGGTGTGGTAGCATGCACCTGTAGTTCCAGCTACTTGGAAGGCTGAGGCAGAAAGATCGCCAGAGCCCAGCAGGTCGTTGCTAGGGTGGCTGTGAGCGTGCCACTGCACTCCAGCCTGGGCAATGGAGTGAGACTCCAACTCAAAAAAAAAAAATCAATTGCTCATAAATGTGTGAATTTACTTTTGGACTTTGTGCTCTGTTCCACTCGTCTATGTGTCTCCTTTTAGGTCAGTACCAGACTGTTTTGATTACTATAGCTTTTTTGTGTGTTTTGAAATCAGGTAGTGTGATGCTTCTAGCTTTGTTCCTCTTATTTAAGATTACTTAAGCTATTTGAGGTCTTTTGTGGTTCCAAATACCTTTTAGTGTTTTTTTCTATCTCTTTAAAAAAATGCCATGGGAATTTTCAAAGTGATTACACTGAATCCGTGAATTGCTTTGGATAGTACGGACATTTTAACAGTATTTATTTTTTAAATCCATGATTGCAAGATATATTTCTATTTGTTTTTGCCTTCAATTTCTTGTATCAATGTTTTATAGTTTTCTGTATGCAGTCCTATGCCACATAATGATGTTTTGGTCAACAGTAGACCACATGTATGACTGTGGGCCCATAAGATTACAATGGAACTGAAAAATTCCTCTTGTCTAGTGACATCACAGCTCCCATGACATCATAGTGCAATGCATTACTCACATGTTTGTGGTGATGCTGGTGCAATGTTTATACCAATCGTATACAAGTATTGCACATATAATTATGTACGGCCTAGTATTTGATAATGATAATAAACGACTATGCTACTGGTTTATGTATTTGCTTTACTTTTATTTTTTTGAATCAAGATCTCACTGTGTTGCTCAGGCTGGAGTGCAGTGGCATGATCATGGTTCACTGCAGCCTTGACTTGGGCTCAGGCGATTTTTTCACCTCAGCCTTATGAGTAGCTGAGACTGCAGGCATGCACCACCACACCTGGCTAATTTTTTGATGTTTTATAGGGACAAGGTCTCGTTATGTTGTCCAGGTTGGTCTCGAACTCCTGGGCTCAAGAAATCCTCCCTCTTGGCCTCCCAAAGTGCTGGGATTATAGGTGTGAGCCACCACGTCCAGACTATACTATACTTGATACGATTATTTTAAAGTAGACTCCTTTTACTTATTAAAACAGGTGACTGTAAAACAGGTTCAGGCAGGTTTTTCAGAAGAAGGCATTGTTATCATAGATTCATGTATATCATTTATGAAGACCTTTCAATAGAACAAGATGTAGAAGTGGAAGACAGTGCTATTGATGATCCTGACCCTGTGTAGGCCTAGGCGAATGCATGTGTTTATGCCTTAGTTTTTAACAAAAAGTTTTAAAAGTTAAAAAAAAATTAAACATAAAACAAGGATATAAAGAAAGAAAATATTGTACATCTGTGTAGTTTGTGTTTTAAGCTGTTATTACAAAAGAGTCAAAAAGTTTAAAAACTTGACAAGTATGTTAAATTAAAAAGTAACATTAGGTTAGGGTTTACTGACTATTGCATAAATAATTTTGAAAAGTAAACTTAGCGTAACCTAAGTGTACAGCGTTTGTAAAGTCCAATGTCTTAGGTTTTCCCATTCAGTCACTCACTGACTCACTCAGAGCACTTCTTCTCTTGCAAGTTCCATTCATGCTAAGTGACCTATGTGTATTATTTAAAATATTTTATATTGTATTTTATTGTGCCTTTCTGTGTATAGAGATGTTTAGATACATAAATACTTACCATCATGTTACAGTTGCCTGCAGTATTCAGTTTAGAAATATGCTGCCCAGGTTTGTAGCCTAAGAGCAATAGGCTATACGATATAGCTTAGGTGTATAGTAGGCTGTCCCACCTAGGTTTGTGTAAGTACTTCTGTGATGTTCGCACAACAACAAACTTGTCTAATGACCAATTTCTCAGAATAACCTCATAATTAAGTAATGTATATCTGTATAGGATCTTTTATATCCTTGGTTGAAATTATTTCTAAATAGTATATCCATTTTTATACTATTGTAAATGGGTTTGTTTCTCAAATTTCTTTTTATGATTGTTTCTTGTTATTGTATAGAAACGTGTGATTTTTCTCTATCGATTTTGTGTCCTGAAACTTAACTGAATTAATTTTTTGATAGAGTTCAGGTTTCTTTCTTTTTATATATAAGAACATGTCATATGTTAAGAGAGAAAATTATCTTTCTTTCTTTCCAATTTGGATGCTCTTTATGTCTTTTTTCTTGCTTAATTGCTCTAGTTAGGACTGCCAGTATTATGTTGAATAGAAGTGACAAGAGTAGATCTTCTTGTCTTGATCCTGATCTTAGAAAAACATCTTTTAGCTTTTACCCCTGAGTATGATGTTAGCTATGGGCTTGTTATATATGGTTTTTATTATCTTGAAGCACATTCCCTCTATATCAAATTAGTTGAGAGTTATAATAATGAAATCATGTTGAATTCTGTCAATTTTTTTGCATCTATTGAAATAAGAAATTTGCATTTTTTATTTGATTAATGTAGTGTATCATGCTTATTGATTTGTATATGTTGAACAACGGTTGCATCCCTGGGATAAATCCCATTTAATGATGGGGTATCATCCTTCTAATGCACTGTTGAATTCTATTTGTTAGCATTTTGTGGAAGAATTTTGCTTCTATTTCGTCAGAGATATTGGCCTGTAATTTTCATTTATTTATTTATTTTTATTCTAAAGATGTGGGATACAATTCAGGGTTAGGTATACAAACATTGATCATGCAAGTACCCTTGTTGACGAGGTATGCCCCTCCCTCCCCTAGCAGTTTCCTCAACTGCCAATCCCACCCCCGTCCCCTGACAGTTTCCCACTACTGCCAATCCCTTTCGTTTCTTGTAGCGTCCTCTGGTTTTGGTACTATGGTAGTGCTGGCTTCATAAAATGAGTTTGGAAGTGTTCCTTCTTCATTTCTTTTGGGGTGAAGTGTTTGATAAGAATTGGTGTTAATTTGTCTTTAAATGTTTGGTAGAATTCACCAGTGAAGCTATCAAGTCATGGATTTTTCTTTGTTGGTAGGTTTTAAATTACCGCTCCTATCTTCTTATTTGTTATTGGCCAGTTTGGACTTTCTATTACTTCATGATTCAGTCTTGGTATATTGTACATTTCTAGGAATTTATCCATTTCTTCTAGGTTATCCAAATTGTTGGCATGTAATTTTTCATTGTAGTCTCTTATAATCCATTGCATGTCTGTGGTATCAGTTGTAAAGTCTCTTTCTTCATTTATAATTTATTTGACTCTTTTTTCTTGGCTAATCTAGTTAAAGTCTTGTCAATCTTGTCTATTCAAAAAACAGATGAATAGTTTTGTTGATTACTTCTTTTGCTTTTCTGATTGTATTTAATTTATTTCTGCTCTAATCTTTACTATTTTATTGCTCTGCTAACTTTGGGTTTAGTTTCTTCTTCTTCTTTTTTTTTTCTTCTTGTGGGAGCAATTGGGGCTGAGGAGGTCTCTTTTGTCATTGAGTTGTGCTTCTTTGAAAGAAGGGTGATGTGGGAAAAAAGCTATACTTACCCTCTACAAATGTATTTGTTCTTGGATTTTATCTATTTATTTATTTTGCTTCAGTAGTGGGTTGGAACCTCTCTGCTGGACTCAGGCTTTGGCAAAGATACTTTTGCCTATGGAAGCTTGCCAAAATTGGCATTTATGTGGTAGAGAGTGGGGGATGAGGGCTGAAAACTTCTATTCTGCCATCTTGCTCATGTCACTCCCCAAGTGAACACTTATCAGTCTTTAACTTGCAAAGCATTTGACGTTGTTCAGGCATTTAAATAAACTTTCCTTCTCTTTGTTTCCATGATATCACATTTATGGTTTTCCTTTTGGTCTCCTTTTGGTTTTCCAATCTTCTTTGCAGAGTCTTCTTCGTCTTCTTGTACTTCAAAGGCCATTTTTCTCGGGGACTGGTCTTCCTTTCCCACAATACACTCACTTTGGATTATCTTTCTAATGTTTTCTTATGCACATAAAAATATTCAGACTTTTTTCTGTTCCTTCCACACCCAAAATTCAATGTTTTTCAGTGGACTTTGAAAATTTTGACAATATATTATGGACATATTTCTATGTCATTCTTTGTAATTCTTATTCTTTTAATGACTTCATTTTATTTCACAGTATGAATATAACATAATTTAATTATTTTTCTGCTGATCTGGGTTTTTTATGTTTTATAATTTCGCTATAACTGTTGCATTCATAATGGTACCTTTGCAAACATATGCAAGTATATTTGAAGGATAGATTCCTCGAAGTGAAACTGCTGTGTCAAAATAAATGCACTTTAAAATTTTTGATAGATACTGCTGAATTACCACCAAAAAGTCTTTCTAGCTTACCTTTACACCAAACGTAAGAGGGGTTGCACACTTTCCTATATATCATCACCATTGTTAGATACTTTCAATCTGTTTACTTTTTTCCAATTGAATATGTTTTAATGTCCTAATTACTAGTAAGGTTAAGCAAATGTTAACAAGTTTTTTGTCCATTTGAATTCCTTTTTTCTTTTAGATTGGAAAACAGTTTATTAAGAAAGCAAGCTAGAGAGAGAGAGAAAGAGAGAGAGAGAGGAGATTTACCTCCTCAAGGTAGATAAGGGGGTTGAATTACTTTTATACATTTTCTTTTAATATTCATTGTCTTTTTTGTGAGAGTGTGGGTTAGGAGACTAACTCTGGCACATATGTTGCAAATATTTGCCCTAGTTGCTTTATAATGTTTTATGTGTTTTGCTATTCAGATAATTTTACCTTTTAATGAAAATTTGTCAGTATGTTTCATTATACATTTATGCCATTTAGAATTTATTCTGGGGCTTAGAATGATGTTGGAAGCTAATTGAACTTGTTCTAAAGAAATAGCCAATGTTACCTCCACTATTAATTAAATGGTTCATCCTTTCCACACTTATTTGAAGTACTACCTTCATCATATTAAATTTCCATGTGGATATACTAGAATACAGATTTCCTATTTGACATCATTAGCAAAATGACAGCTAAACGTAGTAGTTAAGAGCCCAAGGTTTGGAGCCAGATTACTTTGTTCATGTCCCAGCTCTACCATCTATTAGTTGTATGAAATTGATTAAATAACTTTATCTCTCAGTGCCTTGGTTTCCAAATATGTAATATTTTATGGGATGATAAGAAGTTGTTCTTTGGATTAAAAGCAAATTTTTGACCTTAGGACACTGCCCTAAACATACTAAGTAGTATATAAATGCTAGCTATTATTATCGTTGTTAATGCTAATAATAGTGTATTTCTACCCCAGTAGCAACCACACTATGTCAGTACAGATACTTGGCAAGTACTTCCTTTTTCTTTTACAAGGACTGACAATTAAGTTCATGAACTCATCCTAGAAAAGGTGCTACATATCTCACTGCTTAATATCACTTATTACCTTTGTCACCTTTGAAGCACTCTCTTTGGGAAGCTATGCACCGACACCAGCACCTAGTCCACCTGTCAAAGCAATTTTGAAACTCTTTTTCTGGAATGGCCATCAGAGCTGTCGTGGTATTACCGTTGATACCCTGAATGTCATCAAAATGTCTTCCTTTCAATATCTCCTTTACCTTTGGGTAAAGAATAAAATCACTGGGGACCAGATCAGGTGAGTAGGGAGGGTGTTCCAATACAGTTATTTATTGACTGGCTAAAAACTCCCTCACAGACAGTGCTGTGTGAGCTGGTGCATTGCTGTGATGCGAAAGCTCCATTGGGACCATTTTTACACACACCTTTCTCATGTCAAGATTTTCGGTTAAGAGTTTCCTAATTGTTTCTATTGATGTTTATTTGGTCTTCTATGTTTCTCACAGTAAGTTGACGATTTTGACACACAATTTGATGAATTTTTGCCATGTTTTTGTCAGTTCTGCTTGTTACTGGCCGTCCTGACCTCTCTTCATCAGTGACGTTTTCTCTTCCCTCAGAAAGACGTTTAATCCGTTTGTACACTGCCATTTTCTTCATGGCATTATCCTCATAAGCTTGGACTAGCATGTCCCTGGTTTCACGTCTAGTCTTGCCAAGTTAAACAAGAAATTTAATGTTTGTGTTTTGCTCTGATTCAAACTCCGACATTCTCATGACAGCACACAAAGGCATGCAACAACAATAATGAATGCCACTGAGCAAGACACCGCCACATGTTGACACTAACACAGCTGTGAGACACTAATATACCAAGGTTATGAAACCTTACTGAGTTGTTTGTACAGTACTGCCAACTTAAGGGCACGGTGGCAAGTTCACTAACTTAATTGTCAGACCTCATATTTTCACAATGTTTTAAAGAAAGTAACTGTATAAATAAACTGTGTGATCAATTTCATAAATAATATAGTTGAGTTAACCACTGGGAGTGAATTAAAGTTATAGATTAATCTGGGGAGAACTGGCATCTTTGTAATATTGGATCTTGCCCTCTGGAATTAAGTATGTCTCTGCAGATTTTTACTTTTTATTCTGTTGGCATTCTAATCATTTTATTTATATAGGTCTTGAGCATTTCTTGTTGGGTTTATTCCTGGATAATGTACAATTTTTATTTGCATTGTGAATAAGATTTTTTAAAGATAAAAATACTTGTAATTTACCCATCTTTACTAAATTTAATCATGTTACTAAACTCTTGTTAGCTATAACCATTTCTCATTTTATTACACTGTATTTTCTGTGTAGACAGTCATGTCATCTGCAGCTAAGAGCAGCTTTATCAACCTCTCCAATATTTGTACCTCAAAAAAATATCAAATGATTGTGGTGAAAGCAGATATTTCTTTATTCAAACTAGTGTCTTTTGTCTTGAATTCTATTGCCATTTGTAGTTTGAATTGCTGGTGTGTGTACTCTTCCATGTGTGTACCTGTATGTTTTCACTTTAATTTTTCAAACATCCTCTGTTATTTTTGTTTAGGTATGTCTTTTAAAAACAACACACACATTATATATATATCAAATCTTAATTCGGAACTTGTATTTATAAATTTTTTGATTATGATTAATACTCATTACTGCCATCTTAACTTATATTTTATTGAGACAAATGCATTTCTAATGTTATTGATGTAAAATTCACGTAATAAAGTTAACCATTTTAAAGTGTACAACTCGGTGACATTTAGTACATTCAAAATGTTATGCAATAATCACTTCTGTGTAGATCCAAAACATTTGCATCACTTCAAAAGGACATATCGTACCCATTAATCACTCTTCATTCATCTCTCCACCAACCTCTGGCAACCGCTATTCTGCTTGTTGTTCCAGTGAATTTACCCTTTCTGCATATTTCATATAAATGGTATCAAACAGAATGTGCTCTTTTGTGTTTGGCTTCTTTCTTTCAATTAGCATGATGTTTTGAAAGTTCATCCACATTATAGCATGTGTCAGTACTTCATTTATTTTCATAGCTAAATAGTATTCTGTTGTATGTATATACCACATTTTATTTGGAGAGTCATCTGCTGACAAACATTTCAATTGTTTCCACCTTTTTACTGTTGAGACTAGTGCTGTTATGATCATTTGTGTCTGAGTATTTGAGTACTTATTTCCTTTTTCTTATAAATAAATTAATTAAAAAGATGTGGGGTACAATTCAGGATTAGGTATACAAATGGTCATTGTACAGGTAAAGTTTGGGCCTCACTTTGATCCCTACTTTGCCTGGTTTGAGTACATACCAAGTAGTGAGATTGTTGGATCACATGGTAACTATGCTTAATTTCTTGAGAAACTGCCAAACTGTTTTCCATATTAACTGAACCATTTTACATGCCCAAAAGCAGTGTATGGGGGTTCCAATTTCTTTACTTCCTGGCCAGAACTTGTTATTATCTGACATTTTGATTATGATCACCCTAGTGTGTGTGTGTTATGGTTTTTAATTTGCATTTCTCTAATGACTAATAAAATTGAGCACACTTTCATGAGCTTACCGGCCTTTTACCTATCTTCTTTGGAAAAATATCTATTCAAATCCTCTGCCCAATTTTTTTTAACATTTAATTTTTTATTTCAAAGATGTGAGGTACAATTCAGGGTTAGGTATACAAATGTTCATTATCTCTGCCCAATTTTTAATGGAATTGTTTGTCATTTTATGTTGACTTGTACAATTTCTTTTTATATTTTGGGTGATTGACTCTTGTTAGATATATGATTTGCATATATTTTCTCCCATTTTGTGGGCTGTCTTCTTAGTTTCTTGATGATGTTTTTGAAACAGAAAAGCTTTTAATTTTGATAACGTCTAATTTATCTATTTTTACTTTTTAAGTCCAGTTTATCTATTTTTCTTTCTTGCTCCTGCCTTTGATGTCATAGCTAAGAACTCATTGCCACATCTGATGTCATGATGATTTACCTCTGTGTTTTTTAAAGAGTTTTATGGTTTTACCTCTTATATTTAGATTATTGACCCATTTTGAGCTAATATTTGCCTATAATAAAAAGAAGGGTTCCGACTTCACTATTTTACATGTGGATATCCAGTTGTCCCAGCACCATTTGTTTTAGGGACTATTAGTTTCCTATTGAATGACCTTTGCACCATTTAAAATCAGTTTAAAAATCAATTGAACAGAAATCTATTCCTCATTCTATATCTATCGATCTATCTATCTATCTATCATCTATCTAGATATATGGGTTTCTTTTGGATTCTCAATTCTATTCCATTGATCTATACGTATATCTTCATGCCAGTACCATAATATACTATTTTGATTAGTGTAGCTTTGTAATGAGGTTTGAAATAGGGAAGTGTAATTCCACAAACTTTGTTCTTCTTTTCCTCAATTATTTTGGCTATTCAGGATGCCATGCAATTCCATAGGAATTTTAGGATCAGTTTTTCCAGAAAATCCTTTGGGATTTTCATAGGTTCAAATTGAGATCTTTGAGTAATATTGATGCCTTAATAATATTAAATCTCCTAATTCATTAACATGACATGCCATTTCTTTTACTTAAGTCTTTATTTCAGCAGTATTTTGTAGTTTCCAATATATGTCATGCACCTCCTTAGTTCAATAATTAAACTATTTTAATTATGTTTTAATGCTATTGTAAGTGGAACTGTTTTCCTAAAATTGTTTTTGGATTGTCATTGCTAGTATGTAAAAATATAACAAACTTTGTCTATTGATCTTGTATTCTGCAACTCTGTTGAATTCATTTATTAACTAATTTTTTTGTGAATTCTATAGGATTTTCTACATGTCATCTTTGAAAAGAGGTGATTCTTCTTCTTCATTTTCAGTTTGGATGACTTTTACTATCTAATTTCTCTGACTGGAACTTTCCCTACAGTATTGCGTCCAAATGGTGAAAGCAGGCATCATTGTTTTGTTCCTTATCTTGGGGGAAACTCTTCAGTTTCTTACTTTTGAATATATTAGTCGTGAATTTTTCATAAATGCCCTTTATCATGTTGAGGCAGTGCTTTTCTATATTTAGTTTGTTGAATATTTTTTATCATGAAAGCTGATGGATTTTGTCAAATGTTTTTTCTACATCTATTAAGATCACCATGAGGTTTTTTTTCCCCCCTTCACTCTACTAATGCATTGGAGTACATTGACTGATTTCTGCAGGTTGGACCACTCTTGCATTCTTGAGATAAATCCTACTTGGACATGAAGTATAATTTTTAAAATATTGGCTAGATTTGATTTTCTGTTATTTTGTTGAGGATTTTTTTTGCGTTTATATTCATAAGGAATAGTAGTCTATTGTTTTCTTGTTGAAGTCTTTACCTGGCTTTCATATCAATGTAATGCTGGCCTCTTAGAATGAATTTGAAAATGCTACTTTCTCTGTTATTTTTATTTTCTGAAGTTTTTGAGGAAGATTGATGTTAATTTTTATTTTAAATTTTGGTGTTATGCTATCAGTGAAGCTATCTGATCCTGGGTTTTTTGTTCATTTGGGTGTTTTTGATTACTAATTCAATCTCTTTACTTAACATAGGTCTGTTCAGATTTTATATTTCATTTTGAGTCTGTTTTGATTGCTTGTGTGTTTCTTAGAATTTACCCATTTCATCTAGATTATTTAATTTGTTCATAGTATTCTCTTATACTCCCCTTTTCTTCTATGGTGTCTTTAGTAATCCCCCCTTTTTTCATTTCAAATTTTAGTAATTTGAATCTTCCCTCTTTTTTTTTCTTTTTTTAAGCCAATCTAGTTAAGTATCAATTTTGATGGTATTTTCAAAGAACCAACTATGGCTTTATTGTTTCTCCCTATTATTTTTTAAATTCTCTGTTTAGCTTATCTCTACTATAATACTTATTTACTTCTTATGCTAGCTTTGGGTTTAGTTTGCTATTCTTTTTTTTTTTAAAGCAGGATTTATTGAGAGGACAGAAAAGCTCCCACGGTGGGAGGGGACCCGAAGGGGTTGCCTCTAGTTTCTTAAGATATGAAATGTTGGTTATTAACTTCAATTCTCTCTTCTTTATTAATGCAGATATTTGATCACTGCCTTTTCTTGTATCTTATACTTTTTCCATTTTTCATTTTCTTTCCCCTCAAAATATTTTCTAATTTTGCTTGCAACATCATAGTTGACCCATTGACTTTTTGTTTGTTATTTAATTTTCACATATTTCTATTTTTTTAGACTTTTCCTTCTGTTATTGTTTTTTCATTTCACTGTGATTAGAGAAAAAACTTTAGATAATTTCCATTTAAAAATATATTAGGAGCCGGGCTCGGTGGCTCAGCCTGTAATCCCGCGCCTTGGGAGGCCGAGGTGAGTGAATTGCCTGAGCCCGCGGGTTCGAGACCCGCCCGGGCAACTTGGCGAGACCTCATCTCTACAATAAATCAAAAAATCAGCCGGGTGTGGTAGCGCGCGCCTGTAGTTCCAGCCACTTGGAAGGCTGAGGCGAAAGGATCGCCGGAGCCCAGCAGGTCGAGGCTGCGGTGGCCGGGAGCCGCCGCTGCACTCCAGTCTGGGCGACAGTGAGACTCCAACTCAAAAAAAAAAAAAAATATATATATATATATATATATATATATATATTAGGACTTGTTTTGTGGCCTAAAATGTCCTCTATACGGGAAAATGTTCCATATGCACTTGAGAATAAAAGTATATTCTGCTGTTTTTGGGTGGAATGTTCTGTGTACGTCTGTTAGGTCTAGTAAGTTTATAGTGTTGTTCAAGTCTTCTCTATCTTTGTTTATATTCTGTGTAGTTGTATTCATTATTAAAAGTAGGGTGGTGAAGTCTTTAATGAATTCTAAAGAATTGTTTACTCCTCCCTTCAATTCTGTAAGTTTTTGCTTCATATATTTTGGGACTGTGTTATTATATGTGTATATATTTATAATTGTTATCTCTTCCTGGTGGATTGACCACTTTATCAATATATATTTTTCTTTATCTCTTGAAAGTTGTTGTTTTAAATTCGGTTTTGTTTGATATTAGTGTAGCTATTCCAGATGTCTTTTAATTAATGAAATATCTTTCTAATCCTTTCACTTCCAACCTATTGTGTCTTTGCATGTTAAGTGAGTTTTTTGTAGTTAGCATATAGCTGAATAATGCTTTTGAAAATTTCTTATGCCAATCTTTAACTTTCAATGGAGGATTTCAATCTATTTAAATTTAAAGCTATAATTAATGAAAAATAGTTCTGCTATTTTGTTGTTAGTGTTCTATGTATTACCTCTTTTCCCCTTAATTCTTCTATTTTTTCCCATCTTTTGTGATTAGTTTATTCTTTCTTGTATACCATCTTGATTTCCCTCCTTATATATTTTTCTGTAGTTTTTTTTTTTTTTTTCGTTTTTACTTTAGTAGTTACACTAAGATAAATGATAACTCCTGGGGATTACAATTAACATCTTAACTCTATAACTATCAAGTTTGAACTAATCAGCTAATACCAACTTACTTTTAATATTATACAAGTCTCTGCTTCTTTATATCTCCAGCTTCCTCGTATTATTTTTGTCACAAATAACATCTTTATACATTTTACCCATTTATAAAGATTTAGAAATATTGTTTTAAACATTTGTCTTTCAAGTAATATAAAAAAGAGGAGTTGAAACTAAAATACAATGATACTGGCTTTTTTATTTACCTATGTAGTCAGCTTTATGTTGCTCTTTATTTCTCATATGGTTTTAGATTACTGTAAAGTCCTTTTCAACTTGAAAGCATTTATTGTAGGGAAGTTCTACAAGTTGTAAACTTCTTCAGCTGTTTACCTGAGAAAAATCTCTATTTCTATTTCACTTTAGAAGGATAGTTTTGTCAGATATGGTATTCTTGGTTAACAGATTTTTCTTTTTGACACTTCACTGCCTCTGGCCTCTGAGATTTCTGAAGAGAAGTAGGCTGTTAATCTTATTGTGGCTCTGTTGTACGTAGTGAGCTATTTTTTTCTTGCTGCTTTTGAGACTCTTTGCATTTGCCTTTCAACAATTTCACTCTTATGTGCTTGATGTGGATCTCTTTGAGTTTAAACTACTTGCAATTTGTTGAATTCTTTGGATGTGTAGATTCATGCCCTTCATCAAATTAAATAAATTTTTGGCCTTATTTCTTCAATCTTTTTGTTCCCTTCTCTCTCTTATATCTTTCTGGGACTTTCATCATGTATATGTTGATAAGCCTGATGATAATTCATAGGTCTTTTAGTCTCTGTTCACTTTTTTATTTTTGTAGTTTTAAATCATGTAGGTTTGCCTATAAGTATTTTTTTTCTTTTATTTTAAAGATGTGGGGTACAAGTCAGATTGGGTACATACGTGGTCTACATATTGGTGAAGTTTGGACCTCTCATTAGACCTCACTTCACCTGGAAAGGGATCATCTACCCTTATTGATGTTGTGTTCCCTCTCTATCTCTCCTGGCAGTGTCCTGCTATTGCTAATCCCTTTCTTGTAGTATTACGATAGGTATTTAGGGTCCACTTATGAGTGAGAACATGTAGTATCCAGTTCTTTGTTTCGGTGATAGACTGCTAAGTATGATAGACTCTAAATATATCCAAGTTGCAGCAAAGTCAATCATTTTGTTCTTCTTTATGACTGCATAATATTACATTGTATATATGTACCACATTTTAAAAATCCAGTCTACTTTTGATGGGCAGCACGTGTGGTTCCATGTTTTTGCTATTGTGAATAGTGCTGCAGTAAACATGCCTGCACAGATATCAGGTCATTTGTAGAATGATTTGAGTTCCTCTGGAAGGTGGAAGGTGGATTGCTGGATCATATGGAAGGTCGATTTCTAGTTCTTTTAGAAATCACCACACTGTTTTCCAAAGAGATTGAACTAGTTTGCACTCCCACCAACAGTGTAGAAACATTCCTTTTTCTTTGCATTCTTGCCAGTATCTCTTATTTTTTGTTTTGTTAATGATGGCCATTCTTACTGGAGTTAGGAGATATCTCAAGGTGGTTTTGATTTGCATTTCTCTGATGATTAGTGAGGCTGAGCATTTTTTCATATGTCTGTTGGCAACCTGTATGTTTTCTTTTGAGAAGTGTCTATTCATGGGTTTTGCCCACTTTTTAATGAGACTGTTCTTTTTCCCTTTCAACAAATTTGAGTTCCTTTTAGATCCTGGATTTTAGGTCTTTGTCAGATATACAGTTGGCAAATATTTTTTCCCATTCTGTGGACTGCCTCCCCACTCTCTTGATGGTTTCTTTTGCTTTGCAAAAGCTTTTCACTTTGATGAGGATCCAGTTTTCCCAGCACCATTTACTGGCTAGGTTCACCTCTCCTCAGTGGTTACTGGTGGAGGATTTGTTGAAGATGAGTTAGTTGAGAAATTGAGGATTTGTTTCCGGATTCTCTATACTGTTCCATTGGTCTATATGCCTGTTCTTGTACCGATACCAGACTGTTTTGATTATTGTAGCTTTACAATGGAGTTTAAAGTCTGGAAGTGTGATACCTCTTGCTTTGTTTTTCTTTCTTTCTTTCTTTCTTTCTTTCTTTCTTTCTTTCTTTCTTTCTTTCTTTTGAGTTGGAGTCTTACTTCATCACCCAGGTGGAGTGCAGTGGCATGCTCACGGCCACCCCAGCGTCGACCTGCTGGTATCTGGCGATCCTTCCACCTCAGCCTTCCAAGTAGCCAGAACCACAGGTGTGCACTACCATGCCCAGCTTATGTATTTATTTATTTATTGTAGAGACAAGGTCTCACCATGTCACCCTGGCTGGTCTCAAACCTGCAGGCTCAGACAATCACTGTTCCCAGCCTTGCTTTGTTTCTTTTGCTGAGAATTGCTTTGGCTATATGTGGCCGTTTTTGTTTCCATATGAATTTCTATACTGCTATATCCAGGTCTGAGAAGAATGATAATGGCAATTTAATGGATATTGTGTTGAATCTGTAGATTATATGGGTAGAATGGATATCTTAACAATGTTGACTTTTCCAATCCATGAGCATGGAATGTTTTTCCTTTTGTTTGTGTCTTCTTTGATTTCTCCGACCAGTGTTTTGTAGTTTTCATTGTAAAGGTCTTTCAATTCTCTGGTTAGAGCAATGCCAGGGTACTTCCTTTTTGTATGTGTGGCTATTGTGAACAGGATTGCACTTTTTATTTAGTTATCTGCCTGTTTGTTACTAGTGTATAGAAATGCAACTGTCTTTTGCACGTTGATTTTGTTCCCTGAAACTTTACCAGAGTCATTTATCAGTGCAAGGAGATTTTTGAGACTCTCCTGGTTTTTCAAGGTATAGGATTATATTGCCCACAAAGAGGGATGGCTTAACTTCCTCTTTTCCTATTTGGATACCCCTGCTTTTCTTCTCTTGTCTGATTGCTCTAGCTAGGACTTCCAACACTATGTTAAATAGGAGGAGTGAGAGTGGGCAGCCTTGTCTTGTTCCCGTTTTCAGGGGAAATGGTTCCAATTTCTGCCTGTTTAGCAGTATGTTGAATGTCGGCTTATCGTAGATGACTCTTACTATTTTGAGGTGTATTCCCTCTATACCTAGGTGTTCAAGGGTTTTTATCAAGGAGGGAAGCTGGATTTTGTTGAGAACCTCTTCTGTGTCTAATGATATAATCTGGTTCATTTTTTTTTTTTTTACATCTGTTGATGTATTTAATTACATTTATACTCTTGCAGATGTTGAAATAGCTCAGCATCCTGGGGATGAAGCCTACTTGGTCATGGTGGACAATTTTTTAGATGTGTTGTTGGATCTGATTTGCTAGAATCTGGTTGAGAACTTTTGCATCTATGTTCATCAGGGATATCGGCCAGTAGTTCTCTTTCTTTGTTGGGCCCTTGACCAGTTTAGGTACCAGTGCGATGTTAGCTTCATAAAATGATTTAGGGAGAGTTCTATTTTTCTCGATTGCCTAGAATACTTTCAATAGGATTGGTATCCGCTCCTTCTTGTATGTTTTGTAGAATTCCACTGGAAAACCATCTGGTCCAGAGCTTTTTTGTGTGTGTGAGTGAGTAGTTTTCTTACGGCAGAGTCAATTTCCTGAGTTGCTATTGGTCTATTTAGGGTCTCAACTTCTTCTTGTTTCAACCTTGGGAGGTTGTGTGATGTCAGAAAGCCTTCTATTTTGTTTAGGCTTTTGAGTTTGTTCCCATACAGATATGCATAGTAATCTCTGATAATCTTTTGTATTTCTTCAGGGTCAGTTGTGACTTAAACTTTTGCATTTCTAGTTGTGTTTATTTGGGCTTTTTCTTGCTCAGTCTTGCTAGGAGTCCATCAATCTTGTTTATCTGTTCAAATAACCAGCTTTTTGTTTCACGGATGTTTTTTCTATGATATTTTTGTCTTCTACGTACTGTCTTTGGGCTTTTACTTTGGTGATCTGGACTTAAATACCCCACTAACAACCCTAGATCAAGGAAAAAAATCAATAAGGATGTCTGGAACCAGTTATGATAATGCTAGAGGCAATATCTTTTTTAAGTTTACTTAGTAGTTACTTTACACATTCTGGTGCGCTTGTGTTGGGTGCATATATGTTTAGGATGGATATTTCTTGTTGATGGATTGAACCTTTTATCATTATGTAGTGTTTTTCCATACTTTTAAAAATTCTTGATAGCTTTGTGCACTTTTTTCATTCTCTAACTTTCTGCTCCTCAGAATAGATGGCCTCATGAACATATCTTTGAGTTCATTGATTATTTCTTCTTTATGCTCAAATCTACTGTAGAACCTATCTAGTGAATTTTATTTTATTTATTTTTATTTATTATTATTTTTTTGAATTGGAGTCTCACCCTGTCACCCAGACTGGAGTGCAGTGGCCGCTCCCGGCCACCGCAGCCTCGACCTGCTGGGCTCCGGCGATCCTTCCGCCTCAGCCTTCTGAGTAGCCGGAATTACAGGCATGCGCTAGCATGCCCGGCTGAATTTTTGATTTATTGTAGAGATGAGGTCTCGCCAAGTTGCCCAGGCGGGTCTCAAACCCGCGGGCTCAGGCAATCTACTCACCTCAACCTCCCAAAGCGTGGGATTACAGGCCGAGCCACCGAGCCCTGCTGACTTTTATTTTTATTTATTTATTTATTTATTTGAGTTGACATCTCTGTCGCCCAGGCTGGAGTGTAGTGGCTCGCTGCTCAGGGCTACCACAACCTCGACCTGCTGGGCTCAGGCGATCCTTCTTCCTCAGCCTTCCAAGTAGCTGGAGCTACAGGCACGTGCCACCACACCTGGCTAATATTTTTATTTATTTATTGTAGAGATGAGGTCTCACCAAGTTGCCCAGGCTGGTTTTGAACCCCTGGGCTCAGGCAACCCACTCACCTCAGCCTCCCAAAGTTCTGTGACTGACCAATCTCTAGTGAATTTTAAAAGGCAGTTACTACACTTTTTCTACTCCCAAATTTCCATTTGGTTCTTTTTTATAACTTTTCTCCCTTTATTGATATTCTCTCTGGTGAGAGATCACTCACCTGTTTTTTAAAGATTCATTGTCTTTGATTACCTTGAGCTCTTTAAACATATTTATTTATTTTTTCAAGTCAAATTGTATACAGGTTTATTAAAGATAGTGTTCATAAGCAATCATGATATTTCATGTAGAACATGGGTAGACAATAATTAACAGTATACAACAACTTTCAAATTTGCTTCTTTAATGGACTACTAAAATCAGAAAGCCACTATAAAACCCTGAGAGGTCTTCATTTGATTCTCTGACCAAGGAAAATTTAGAGTGAAGTTTAATATTTCTCATTTAGCATGTTGTTTAACAACTTTTCATGAGTTTACCCTCAACTTCAGGGAGTGGAATGAAAATAGCAGAATTTATATGAAGATTCACAATCTAGAAATGGAACCACTGCTTTTTGAAGGGTGCTATCTCAGTAGTATCACTAGAAAGTACAGATTGCCTGACATACTGGTAACCATTTATTGGGGGTCAGATCCCAACAGGGTGTCTGGCAATCCAGCTTCAGAGATATTCTATTAGAGACCTATGTCCCTCCACTGGTGTGGGGAAAATAATGAAATGTCCTGTGTGCTCACAACATAGCTTTAAAAAACCCCAAATTCTACGTTTTTATAAATGCAAAATTTATAACTGTATAGTATTTCAGACTGAACAGTCACCAGAAGTACAATTATCTTGACATCTCCAGCATCTTTAGCTTTCTGTGCCTGGTCTGTTTTGACATCTCCATTTTATTTTATTTTTTTATTTTAAAGATATGGGATACAATTCAGGGTTAGATATACAAATGTTTATTCGGCAGGTACCCTTGTTGATAAGGTGTGTCCCTCCCTCCCCTGGCAATTTCCCTCAACTGCCAATCCCAGTCCCCTCCCTGGCAGTTTCCCGCTATTGTCAATCCCTTTCTTCTAGTATTATGATAATTTTTCAAGGTCCGCTTATGAGTGAGAACACATGGTACTCTGTTCTTTGTTTCTGCGATAGATCACTGAGTAAGATCGACTCAAAATCCATCCAAGGTGCTGCAAAGTCCATATGTTTGTCCTTCTTTGGGACTGCATAATATTCCATTGTGTATATGTACCACACTTTTTTTTATCCAGTCCAGCTTGGAAGGGCAGCATGGTTGGTTCCATGTTTTTGCTATTGTGAATAGAGCTTCAACAAACATGCATGCGCAGGTGTCTTTTTGGTAGAATAACTTGAGTTCCTCCGAGTATGTTCCCAATAGGGGGATTGCTGGGTCATATAGAAGGTCATATAGTTCCCAATAGGGGGATTGCTGGGTCATATAGTTTTTTCAGAAATCGCAACACTGTTTTCCAAAGAGGTTGCACTAGTTTGCATCCCCACCGGCAACGTAGAAGCATTCATTTTTCTCCACATCCCCGCCAGCATCTGTTGTTGCTTGTTTTATTAATGATGGCCATTCTTACTGGGGTTAGGTGGTATCCTGATGTGGGCAACTTGGCGAGACCTCATCTCTACAATAAGTCAAAAATTAGCCGGGGGTGGTAGCGCGCGCCTGTAGTTCCAGCTACTTGGAAGGCTGAGGCAGAAGGATCGCCGGAACCCAGCAGGTCCAGGCTGCGGTGGCCGGGAGCGGCCACTGCACCCCAGTCTGGGCGACAGAGTGAGACTCCAACTCAAAATAATAATAATAATAATAATAATAATAATAATAATAATTTGCATTTCTCTGATGATTAATGAGGCTGAGCACCTTTTCATGTGTCTGTTTGCTACCCATACATCTTTTTTTGAGAAGTGACTTCATGTTTTTGCCCACTTTTTAATGGGGCCCTTTGTTTTTTTTCTTTTAGCACTTTTGAATTCCTTGTGGATCCCAGATGCTAGGTCTTTGTCAGATATACAGTTGGCAAATACGTTTTTCCCATTCTGTGGGTTGTTTCCCCCCTCTTTTGGTGACTTCTTTACCAACATCATTCTTCTCAGACCTGGAAACAACAATACAGAAATTCATATGGAAACATAAACGACCACGAATCGCCAAAACAATCCTTAGCAAAAGAAATAAAGCAGGAGGTATCACACTTCTAGACTTCAAACTTTACTATAAGGCTACAATAACCAAAACAGCCAGGTATTGGTACAAGAACAGGCAGACAGACCAATGTAACAGAATAGAGATTCCAGAAGCAGAGCCTCAATTTCTCAACCAATTCATCTTTGGCAAAGACTACAACAGCCACCACTGGGGAAAGGAGAACTTATTCAGCAAATGGTGCTGGGAAAACTGGCTGGCCACATGCAGAAGATTGAAACAGGACCCCTACCTATCACCATACACAAAAGTTAACTCTAAATGGATCAAGGACCTAAACGTAAAACCTCAAACTATAAGAATCTTCGAAAATTCAGGAGACACCCTTATGGAAATTGGAACTGGCAGCCAATTTCTGATCAAAACCCCAAGTGCCCATACCATAAGAGATAACATAGACAAGTAGGACCTCATCAAACTGACGACCTTCTGCACGGCATCTCTATTTTCTGCAGGTTTATTCTCCTCCTTGCCAGCACCAGGTTTTCCCTTTGGG
>CAUYQG010150563.1:0-10805 GCA_963574415.1 Tarsius wallacei | reverse complement strand
CAGCCTTTCTTCTTCCAAGTGCTTGCTCTGAAGGCTCATACTGGAGGTTCCTGCCCTTGGTGCCCTTGGTCTGTTCGTTATTTAATTTTTCCATAAGCTTATCTCCAAGGCTGCAATCTTTGTTTGGAGGCTTTCAAAAATGAAAAAAAATCACGGTGTGCAGACATGGCCTGACAGGCAGGGAACTGAAAGAAAAATTAAATAACGAACAGACCAAGGGCACCAAGGGCAGGAACCTCCAGTATGAGCCTTCAGAGCAAGCACTTGGAAGAAGAAAGGCTGCCCAGGAGGGAAAAGCCATTAATGAGGAAGTGGCTGGGTCACAAATGGGCCCAGGGAAAACTGTGGGGACAGGCGGGAAGGTGGGCCGCTGGACATGGGGGTGGGGTGGGGTGGACCCATGTGCTCACCAGGCCATCACTAGCCCAGAATTATCAGGCACCTGAAACAACAAAGTCAAGAATGTGACCTGAAGGACAGACGAAATATTTGTTTAGGAAGCCAGATGCTGGGAGAAAGACTCGAAGAGTTAAATTGGGACTTTTACCTTTGCTGATTGTAGAATTACACAACACAACAACAAATTCGAGCAAGCCTATGAATTTTTTTTATTAATGTCCTGAAGAAAACCAATCGCAGGCTGAGGGTGGGGAGAGGGCAGGCTCCACTGATTTCTTGGCTTGGGGACTAGCAGAGGGCAGGGAGCTGGGGGAATGCAGGACAGGGCTGGGCCTTGGCCCCCTCCCCAGACGACCAGCAACCCCGCCCACAGCCCGGGCATCCGGATTCCAGGCCTCCTGGACAAAGGCCCTTCCCCCCTTGTCAGCCTACAGTTCCCTGGGATTGTGTGGCCTGACTCTTTGATCAAACTAGGGCATTATGTCTATAGACAACTGCTTTACATATCAAGGTTTCAGGGCTAGTTCTCGGGTCCCTTGGCCTTCTCCGTCCAAAAAAATTATGCCTGGCCCTCTTAGGAGTTCTGCTTTCTGCCTGGAAGTGACCAGGTCTCAGACAGGGCACTCTGGTGCCATCCTAACTCTTAGAAAGTGTTTTCATGGGATGGGCATGGTAGATGCTTACTGAGCAGAAATCCCCATCTTAGTGTTTCTGATGGTTGTGACTTAAATGTTCTTTTACAAAGTCCCACAATGGAAGGAGAATCTAGTCACGGCTAACTGGAATCTCCGAAAAACTGCTCTTGAAGTGATGAACTGGGATCCCAGCCTCCTGGGCTCCAGACCTGTTTCGGCAGCATCCTCTCTGAGTCTTTTCCTCATTCAGTCTTTCTGGGACTGAATTTTTCTCTTTTTAGAATATTAGAAGTTTAGGCCAGGTGCAGTGGCTCACATATGTAATCCCAGCATTTTGGAAGGATTGCTTGAACCCACATTGTCCCAGACCAGCTTGGGCAACAGAGCAAAACCTTGTCTCTACAAAAAAAATGAAAAAATTAGCAGGGTGTGGTGGTGCACCTCTGTAGTCTCAGTCACTCAGGAGGCTGAGACAGAAGGATTGTCTGAGTCCAGGAGGTCGAGGCTGTGGTGAGCCACGATCATGCCGCTGCACTCCAGCGTGGGTGATAGAGGATCTGACTACAAAAATAAATAAATAAACAAACAAACAAATACATAAATTTAAAAAATAGAAGTTTAAACTTGGCAAGCTCTGATGCCCAATTTTAAAATCCTACAATTCCTTCACTGTTAGGCATTCCCTAGAGACAATGTTCTGCCTGACCCCCAATGACGTAAGTACTGTGTATTTCTTTGGCTTCAAGAAATAGCTAAATGCAGAGGAAAATGAAGAGCTCCTTCAGAAACTGCTTCGGATGGCAACACCCTCTCCAATTTAATAAGGAGTTGAGGTCTGACACATGCCTCTGTGTAACATTTTTATGATTTGACTTAGACAAAATATATTGACAACGCTATTCTAAAAGGATCCAATTCTTTCGCCTCTTGTCCTATAAACCACTTCTCTTTCTAGGGAAGGGAAATTTCCTTCCTCACAGCAGAAAAACAAGCAAAGTGAGGTAAGTATAAGAGAAATACATCAACTTAAGACTCATTGAAAATTGTCTAAGATTTGCCATCAAATTGTATTTATGTAACGGAGCCACACATTTGAATGTATCGCTGAATGTAGCTTTGCTAAGTAATGATGGAAATAACTGCATTTGGAAAAGTGCTGAGAATATCTTTGTTTTATGATTATAAATGGTTACAAACCTCTGTATGTCTTCTTCTGTTAACTGAACTCAGTTGGAGACATTGCTCTGCACTGGGTGTACGTATTGAACTTAAATAGTACAGGATTTCACATTCAGTGTCTTCTGGATTGTATGGGGGAATATTCTGGACATCGGAACCCCAAGGTTCGCTTCATTCTTTTCCTGATCTTTGTTTTTAGATATTTTTTCAAATGCTGTGAGACCTTGTCAATACTCAGCAGTTTGATTGCCAAAATATTTCCCATAAACTAGAGAGATACTTTGGGGTTTTTAAAGAGAGCCCCTGTCTCTGAACCAGTCCTGACACCAGGTGCTTATTTTTGTCTCAGATTTCACCCAGAATCAAGACTTCATTCATTCTCATGAGCCATCCCTTTACAAAGTTGATGCCTATGTCTCTGCCTGCTTCCAAGTTCAATCTCTTCTGAAGTCCATCTTATTGTACTAAACGTGTTCTCTTGGATTTTCTCCAGGGATGCTAAAGTCAAGTGCTTAAGAGTAAATTCATAATATTTCCTCCACAGCACAGCATCCATGACACCTTTTATTTATTGAGGTGAAGCCTCAATAAAGCAGAGGTAATGAGGGTTCCATCCTCAAGGATGGGATTAGCACCTTATAAATGGTCTAGAGGTAACTAGTTAGACTCTTTGGCTTTTCCATACCTCCTGCCATGTGAGGACACAGTATTTGTCCATTCTAGAAGACACAGTGTTTAAGGTGCCAACTTAGAAGCAGTGACCAGGCCCTCACAAGACACTGATCTTGCCAGTGCCTTGATCTTGGACTTCCCAGCCTCCAGAATCATAAGAAATACACTTCTATTGTTTATACATTACCTAGTCTAAGGAATTTTGTTAGAGTAGCATGAAAAACTAAGATCATCAACAACGATATGGTTTTCCTGGTCACCAGACTTAAACCTCAGCATCACCTCTTGATAGTTCTCTCTCTTGCCTACAGTTTGGTTACTGGATCATGTCCATTCTTCCTTTATAGTGGTTTTTTAAAATCTATCCTTTCTGGCTGATTCTAACTGCCATCACCCTGTCTGAACCCCTAACCCTGATCTTTCAGCTGCCCAACCATGCTGCAAATCAATCACTTCCAGATGGCTTCATTTATTCAACAAATAACTGTTGAGTGCCTGCTATATTCTCTTAAAAACCCATCAGTAGCGCATTGAGTGATATCTACAGAATAAGATGTAAACTCCCAAATCTGTCATTCAGTCCTATGCTGCCCCGGCCAAGCTTGACCCCCACTCATCTATACCCTCTCTTCTCCAGACAAACAGGTTCATTCAGCTTCTTCCAAAAACTCAGAGCATTCCACCTTCTTTGGATTTCCTACCCAGAAGTTCCTTCTTCTTCCTTCACTTGATGTTAACCATTTCTCCCATGGTGGTTGTTTCTTTCACTCAATTCTTGTAACTCTAGGGTTTACTCTGTTTTCTTCACAATTGGCATATGAGAACTCTATTTTTTTTAGATCTTATAACCTCAACTGGGCCAGGAGCACCTTGAGAGAGGTATAGTGTCCATATGCAGCTTTGTGGCCCACAAGCCTAATGAAATAAACTGAGTAATTATTGAGTGCTTACAGTATGTTAGAGACCCTTACATGTTTTGTTTTTTTTCCTTGTCAATATCTCATTTAATACTTTAAGCCAAAGGATGGCAAACTATATCCCATTTCCAAATCCAGCCTGCCTGTTTTTATAAACAAAAATTTTTGAAATGCTGCCACCCCGGTTCAATGGCATGTTGCCTATGGCTGCTTTTGTGCTACAATGGCAGAGTTGAGTGGTTGTGACAGAACCCATGTAGTCAGCAAAAATGAAAATATTTACTGTCTGTTCCTTTAAGAAAACATTTGCTGGCAGGGCGTGGTGGCTCAAACCTGTAATCCCAGCATTTCTGAGGCTGAGGCTAGAGGATTGCCTGAGCTCAGGGGTTTGAGACCAGCCTGGGCAACTTGGTGGGACCTCATCTCTACAATAAATCAAAAAATAAGCCAGATGCAGTAGCACACATCTGTAGTTCCAGCTACTTGGAAGGCTGAGGTGAAAGGATCACCTGAGCCCAGCAGACAGAGGCTGTGATGGCCATGAGCATGCCACTGCATTCCAGCTGGGTGACGGAGTGAGACTCTGACTAAAAAAAAAAAAAAAGAAAAAAGAAAGAAAGAAAACATTTGCTGTTCCCTCATCTAAGCAACCAGAAGAAGAGATGCTTTATTATCTGTTTTTTATAGATGAGGAAATAGAAGTTCAGAGCGTTTGAGTAAATTGCTAAAAGTCACACAACAGATAAGGGACCCAGCGAAAATTTGAAGCCAGGTCTATGTGATTCCAGAATCCACAGGCTTTTCATTTGATTGCAGGGTATTGTTGGTGATTGCCAATGTTGAAAGATAGCGAGGTTGGCATCCACATCCTAGCCCCTGGATTTTTTTAAAAACGATTTTGGCAGGAAGTAATCCAGTGACTAGAATTAACTGAGATTTTTCAGGTGCACGTCAAATCCCTCTGGCTGACCACATTGCCGTTACTGTAAAAGACATTCTCTGTGATTTCCCCCAGAAGTGCCATGACATGCTGCTCTAACGGCCTCCACAGGGGTATGCCTATCTCAAGGACTGTGTCTGCTTTTCTCATGTGTCCTCCAGCATGGCCCTGGCACCCAGTAAACCCTCAATACGTGGCAGGATATTTGTTATAGGAATGACTATTATTTTTGTGAAAGAGAAGTTATTTTCAGAACTACCATATTTCAGTAGAAATTAGAATGGGAAGGCTTCTGCTGTGGAGTTGCAGACCACCTGGACGTAAACACCAGTGCCATTGTCTGCTACGTCCACGGCCTTGCCCGATCTGTACAAACTTTACTATTTGTATTCATAAAATGGGAATCATACCATCATTTTGATATAATGAAACAAGACAAGTAAAGCACTTAAAGCAATTCCTGCCACACAGTAAACGATCAACAAACAGAAGTTGTTGATATGATTGGCTAAAGTTATTGCATCAGTGCTCAGAAACGCATTCATTCTGAAGAATCACAAAATCACACAGATCAGAAAAGGCAGTAAAAACACAAAAAAGCAAGCAAAGAAAGGAGACAAGAGGAAGATGGTGAAGAAAGCAAGTGAGTCTCTCCTTGGCTTCATCTCTGCAAAAAGTTCTGGAAAACCTTCTATATCAATAAATAAATGCACTTGTGTTCTCAGGGATCTATCCTGCCCTACCAATGAAATGAAAATGAGGGGAAGGGAACTTGGAGCAAACAATTGTTTCAGAAGACAAGCCCCAAGTATTAGTACAGAAAGGGGAACAGAGTATGTAAGGCAGCACACTTCATCATGTTCACTAATGCACATCACTGTCGGCAGTGCCAAAATTGGTCCCTTGCTGAGAGTCACATTATGGCCCTAAAGCAACTAAACTGCCACCAAGATCCCACATGGGATGAATCAGTCCTACCTGGAATAGCTCTTAAGGTTGTCATCAAGCTCCATTTGAATTCTTGGCTTCATGAATGTGATTGGGAGCTTGTTGAATGAGGTAAAATTTGTCGAAGACTTCTAAGGAAGAAAGGGAAAGATGGGCTGCTGATGGCAGACGTCCACCCCTGGGTTATAAGCTCCAGAACCTTCCAAAATCCAACACAGAACGAGTCCCTCATGGGTTCTTGAGAGATCTTAGAAAAGCTTGCATTAAGATGTGATTCCCATTGATTTCTTATTCCCTTTATTCTCTGTTTGAGTTTAACTATGGAAGTTCATTCTGGATCAAAAATGTTGTCTAGAAGACAAAAAGAAAAACAAGGCAGTGAAGACAACTTCTCAGACTCCGGATGATGTCTTTTTCTTATAGTTTTTGCTTTCTCCCCAGAATATCAAGTTATCCTCTCTGTACTTGCCTTACTCTTTAGTCATTTGCTTTTATATATCTTTGAAATGATCTCAAATGACATGAAAACAACAGAGGTCCATGTTTTATCCAGTTTTGTTCAACTTAGTTCTTAGAGTCAGGAAGTTCATTTGTGCTCTAAACTGGCTCGTGTATCTTTTGGAATGACAGAATATGACATTTGCCAAGACAGCAGCTTCTCTGCTGATGTGCTGTGAGTTTTCACGATGGGCCTCAGGGTGCCTCTGAGGAACCCACGGAGTGTGGTGCCTGCCTGCCCACAGGCTCTTCCTAGAATGCTGCTCACACGGGTTCTTATTAAATGAGTTGCCATGTTTGTACCATGAGATGCTACTTTCCTACGCACACCGGCTGGATCCCAGGATGGGTCCCTCCGCCAAAGACAGTTAGAAACAGATTATACATGAGGAAGGCTTGTGGCCCATGGGGGACTCTGGCTTGAGAACTCTTATCAGTAGGGGGATTTCATTTTGGGTGTTGACCAACCCACCTGGAGTCATGTGGATATTAGAAAGAACAAAAACAAAAACATAAAGACAGAGTTAACAGGTTGTGTGGCATGGGCAGAAATAGCTGCCTCAGAGGCAAACAGGAGCCAGTTTAAAGAATGCAAGAGTCATTGGAGGCCGGGCATGGTGACTCAAGCCTACAATCCCAGCACTTCAGGAGGCCAAGGCGGGAGGATCACTTGAGTCCATTCATCCAAGACCAGCCTGAGCAACATAGTGAAACCTAATCTCTATAAAAAATCAAAAAATTAGCTGGATGTGGTGGCACAAACTTGTAGTCCCAGCTACCAAGGAGGCTGAGGTAGAAGGATTGCCTGATCCCAGGAGGTCAGGACTGTGGTGAGCCATGATTGTACCACTGCACTTCAGCCTGGGTGACAAAGTGAGACCTTGACTCAGAAAAACAAGTAGGTCACTGGAGTCCAAAGCAATGGCTATCAGGAGACCATATTTCTTACAATAATTGTTGTTTGAAATATACTTCAAAATGCCTCGCCACTCCCCAGAGTATTTTTTTCTTACAACGCTGTGGGGGTTTGATGTTGGTGGTGAAAGGCCATGCAGTTTCTAGACTAAGAATATGAAGCACTTTCATAGAAAGTTCTATGAAAGTGCTTCATTTCTGACCAGCTTAGCTAGCCTCTTTACATCACCCTGAAGAAATGATATCAAACTGGGGGAAAGTATGAAGGGACAGCCAGGCAGAAAAGTCCTGTGCACAAAGGTATGAAAGGTGGAACATGGGAAGTTTTCTGGGCAGGAGGTGCTTGGGTGGATAAGATGGTATTATAGGCTCTATTGTGTCCCCTCAGATTCATATGTTGAAATCCTAACTCCCAGTACCTTAGAATGTGGTCATATTTAAAGACAGGGTCTTTAAAGTGGTGATTAAGTTAAAATGAAACCATTATTAATGGACCCTATTCCAATGTGACTTGTGTTCTTATAAGAAGAAGGAATTTGGACACACAAAGAGACATCAGGGACACATATACACAGAGGACACACCATGCCAACACACAGCAAGATGGCAGCCAGCCAAGGAGAGAGGTCTCAAAAGAAACCAAACCTACTGACACCTTGATCTTGGACTTCCCAGTCTCTAGAATCGTGAGAAATTCATTTCTGTTGTTAAGCATCCAGTGTGTGGTATTTTGCTATGGCAGCCCTAGCCGACTGGTTTAGACAGCATATGGAAGAGCTCTCTTTCTAAGCAGTTGGGTGTGACCAGGATCCAATTATAGTGAACCAGTGTCATTTGGATGCATTGTGGGAAGGAAGGACTTGGCATATGAGTACCCACAGTATACAGGCAATGAGATAGACACCACACACCCTCACTTTTCACTGTCACAATGACCTGGTGAAGTAAATTACCCTCCTTTTACAGATGAAGAAACTGAGCAAGTGAAGAATAACGTCTGAGTTTGCCAGAGACTGGGCAGGGGATTCTGACTCCAAGCAGATCACCAGGCAGTCTCCCAGGAGGCCCCTCACCAGAGAAAGGGTCTAGTACTGTGGTCTTTTCAGCATGTCAAGGACTGGCTAGTGTGGGAAAGCAAAATGGCTCAGTCCCAGAACCTTGGGTTGTATCACGGCTCTGCCCTCCATCAGCTGGAAGAGCTTGGGGAAACCCCTGCATCTCATTCCATTTCCACTCCTTTACATGTGACATAGTAGTATCTCTTAAAGTATTTTGTTCAGACTTCACAGGATAGCTGAAAAAATTAGATAAATCCATTTAAAATATCTACCATGGTGTGTACTACTCAGTGTTCCTTAGAGAAACAGAACCACTAGTTTGGTGTGTGTCTGTGTATAAATGAAGAGATTGTATCTATCTATCTATCTATCTATCTGGGTCTTACTCTGTGGCCCAGGCTGGAGTGCAGTGGCACGATCATGACTCACCACAACCTCGACCTCCTGGGCTCAGGTGATTCTCCCTCCTTAGCCTCCTGAGTAGCTGGGACTACAGATACGTGCCAGGGCCACCACACCAGGCTAATTTTTTGATTTTTTTGTAGAGACTAGTATTTGTTGTGCTGTCCAGGCTGATCTCAAACTTCTGGGCTCAAGTCATCCTCCTGCTTTGGCATCCCAAAGTGCTGGGATGACAGGCAAGAGCCACCACGCCCGGCTGAGATTTATTTTTAAAAATTGGCTCACATGATTGTGGAGGCCTGGTCAATACAAAATCTGACGGAGGTAGGCAGCAGGGCAGAGAGCCAGGACAGAGTTGGAGTTGAGGTTCAAGGGCGGTCTACTGAGGATCCAGGAAGAATCGATGTTACTGAATCTCTCTTGCTCAGAGGAGATCTGCTTTTTGTTCTATTCAGGTCTTCAACTGATTGAATGAAATACATCCACTATGGACAGCAATCTGCTTTACTCAAAGTCCACCCATTTAAAGTAGATCTCATAAAAACCCTCTCATAGAAACATCCAGAATAATGTTTGGTCATGTATCTATGCACAGTTGCACAAACTATCATCTAAAATTAACCATCACATAGTGCATGGCAATCAGCAAGTGCTCAATAAATGCTCACTAGGATTACTTTTATTGTTCTTATAAATATGAAAAAGAGCATCCCTTCTGTTGACTCGTGTGTTGTCGATCACAACTGGCATGTTCAGGGTTAAAGAGAGAAAAAGATGCATGGTGTAAAAAGGGAAATAGACAGAACCCACCAAACGGTTACTAAACCAAACTGTTACTTAAAATGCTTGCTTTCTCAGAAAGTGAAAAGGAAAGGGGGCTGGTACATCTGGATAAACAGTAGCTGTATTATACTCCATCTGGGAAAGAAAGATTATCACTGTTATAATTACAAGATTGGGTTGAAAAGAATGTAACTGCCTGTTCTATTTCAAATGGGTCCACTTCTTCTCAGATGACTACGATGTGGTCAAAGCTTCACCTCAACCCCCTGCTCCAGTGGGATCCTTTGGGCAAACTTCTCTCACAGCCTTCAATTACTCTCACTGCCACTTAGAAGTTTCTAGAATTTCAGAGCTGGAACCAACAAGAATCGTCTCTACGCAAGGAAACGTGGATGGAGACACAGCGGTGGGTATGAGATGGGACCAAGTAGGCAGGATCTGAGAGCCAACTCTTTTCAAAGGACTGTGCCATTTGTCTTCTCTAAATATTTATCTTCCACCTAATATTTCATTTATTTGTAGAAATAGAGTTTTACGGGTTAGAAAAGACAAAAGCAAACAAACAAGTTTGAAAGTCACTGATTTGATTGAGCATCTCATCTGATGCTACCATATTCCTGTCAAGTGTTCATTTTGTTTATGCCGGAGGATCCCCAAAGGGGACTTCCCTACTTTATGAAACAGATTGTTTTGCATCTTTAGAAGTAGAAACTGTCAGAAAGTCTTTTTTCTATTGAGGTTAGGACATCTTATACATTCTTATACCTGGTGGTCACAAAGAGTTATCTCTAGTCTTACCTGGAGAGAAGAAAAGAAAAAAGTGTAAGAAAAAATAAGAAGAAAGAAGGATGGAAAAAAGGGGACAGATAGGACAATTTCTTGGTGTGTTTCCAAAATGTAGTCATTCAGCCTTCGTAGTTTTTGCCATATTCAGCTATATTCATATTTTCTTAACAGCTTCATTGAGGTATGACTGACATTCATTTGAAGGCTACTATCTGGAGCTTTGACATGGACATGAACCCATGAAACCAACACCACAATCAAAATACTGAACATATTGGTTACCCAAGAAAATTTCTTTGTATCACTCAGTAACCTCAACCACTTGTTTCTCTCTGGTTTTTATCTACAATCTGCTTTCTATCACTACAGATTAGTTTGCATTTTCTAGAGTTTTATATTAATGGAATCATTCAATGTGTCCTGTCTTTTCATATTTTTGTACTCTGATTTTATTAACTCAGTATAATTATTTTGAAATCCATCCATGTTGTATGTATCACTAATTCCTTTCTTTCCTTCTTTCTTTCCTTCTTTCTTTCTCTTTCCTTTTCTTTCTTTCTTTCCTTCTTTCTTTCCTTCCTTCCTTCTTTCTTTCTTTCTTTCCCTCCCTCCCTTCCTTCCTTCCTTCCTTCCTCTCTCTCTCTCTCTTTCTCCCTCCCTCCATCCCTTCCTT
>CAUYQG010150561.1:0-10861 GCA_963574415.1 Tarsius wallacei | reverse complement strand
GAGATTGAGGAGAGGAGCCTCAAGGACAGATGGGATTTAGTGACAGCTCGATGTGGGATGAAGGGAGAGAGAGAATTGAAGATGTAGCCGTGGGATTGATAGGATTGACCAGATGATGGCGTTGCCTTGACGGAGGAAATCAGAAAGTACAGGACAGGGTACCGAAGGGTACCTGAGAGGGTGTGTGTTGGTGACCCCAAGGGGAGCAAGAGGAATCTGAGTAGGAAATGCACATTTGGGATTTTTTTTTTTTTTTTTTTTGAGTTGGAGTCTCACTCTGTCGCCCAGACTGGAGTGCAGTGGGACGCTTCCGGCCACCGCAGCCTCGACCTGCTGGGCTCCGGCGATCCTTCCGCCTCAGCCTTCCAAGGATCTGGAACTACAGGCGCGTGCTACCATGCTCGGCTAATTTTTTTTTTTATTTATTGTAGAGATGAGGTCTCACCCAGTTGCCCAGGCGGGTCTTGAACCCGTGGGCTCAGGCAATCCACTCACCTCAGTGCGGTGGCTCAGCGCAGGATTCCAGGCTGAGCCACGGAGCCCGGCTAAGTGTGTCTTTTCATTCAGAAATGTTGACATCAGAGGCCTTGCTGAGTCCAGAGAGAGTGCCCCTCGCAGGGCTAGCTAACTCCGGAGAGAGAGTAGATAACTCGCCTGGGAGCGTCTTTCCTATACAAGCCAGTGAACCCAGAGGGCGCTTACATTCTGAGCCACTATTCTGCTGCCCTTGTAACGACAGGGAAAGAACCAGACAACTGGAGACAGTCCCTAAATGTGGCACCTCCTGAAATTATTCAAACCTGCCTCATCTCCTGAGAGAATCTGCAATCAAAGCTCTCATCCGCCTTTCCCTGTCACCCTCTGCCTCCTCACTAGCCCTGGTGCGTCCCTGGGTGACCCTGGATCTGGGAATGTAAAAACTTCCTCCTTGACAGTCACTTCCATGTTTGTACGTCTCTTTAAACTTTCAATTTCGTTTAATTTTTCTTGAGTCAGGCTCTCACTCTGTCACCCATGCTGGAGTGCAGTGGCATGATCTGGGCTCACCACAGCCTCAGTGGGCTCTTCCCACCTCAGCCTCCTGAGTAGCTGAGACTACAGGTGCGTGTCACCACACCTGGCTAATTTTTTCTCTTCTTTTCTTTAGAGTCAAAGTCTTGCTATGTTGCCTGGGCTGGTCTCAAACTCCTGGGCTCAAGCGTACCTCCCACCTTGAACTACCAAAGTGCTTGGATTATAGGTGTGGGCCACTGCCCCTGGCCTCCGTGTCAGTATACTATACCTGATTAAAACAAATTCAGGGTACATTTCAAAATGTTGCAGGAAAACAGACCGTGCCACCGAGGATTTGACACCGAGGCTATCTTAGGAAGCAGCGTTTTATTAGCGCTGATGCAACTCAGCAGGTTAACGCTCCAAGGCTGAGCCACCCGGAGAAAGAGGAGAGGGGTTTTCTATGTTAGTTTAGGTAAGGGAGGGGTCGGGTTGTATGGCTATACATTTTTCTTTGGAATTTGCAAGGTTGTATTTAGCAAAACCAGATTTTCAAAGAACAAATTGTTTCCAGGATATACGTGACAAGCAGGGGTTGTAAACCGATAACTTCACAAAGAGAGGATGGGGGGGCGGGTAGGGTTGTAATCGATTACTATCTTGCACTTCCAGGAGAGTGGCTTGTGGCTATTTGGTTTTCTCACATCCCATGTCTAGCAGGTTTGGAACTTGCAGGTTGATTTTTAAAAAGGAATAATTTTTTTTTTTTTTGAGTTGGAGTCTCACTCCCTCGCCCAGACTGAAGTGCAGAGGCTGCGGTGGCCCGACCTGCTGGGCTCCGGTGATCCTTCCGCCTCAGCCTTCCTAGTGGCCGGAACTACAGGCGTGTGCTACCACGCCCGGCTAATTTTTTTTTGATTTATTGTAGAGATGAGGTTTCGCCTGCCCAGGCGGGTCTCGAACCCGCGGGCTCAGGCAATCCACTCACCTCAGTCTCCCAAGGCGCGGGATTACAGGCTGAGCCACTGAGCCTGGCTTATTATTATTATAGAGATGAGGTCTCGCCAAGTTGCCTGGGCTGGTCTCGAATCTGCAGGCTCAGTCAATCCACTTGCCTCGGTCTCCCAAAGTGCTGGGATTACAGGCTGAGCCACTGAGCCCGGCCTGGAGGTAACATTCTTAACATTCAGACTCTTCACCTAGAGTACTCAATGACAAACAATAGTACCTATATTTTTTGTGCATATGGGTAACAGCAAAGAATAGTTTGCTAAGAAAAAAGTCATGGCTATTTATCTAGAAGCTCCAGCTTCCACTCTTCTTTAAGTTGCCTATAATGGTATGGGGCAAGGGTTACCTCAACTGGGGGAAATCTATCTCCTTTTCTGCTTTTCTGTCAGAACATCCTTCGAATTTCCTTATATTACAGCTACTTTGAAGATGTGACACAAATCTGTGTCCAGAAGGACCTAGACCAGGGATACCCAAATTATCTTCTCTGTATTAATTCCACCATATTTATGGAGTATCTTCTGTATTACAGGCATTTTTCTAGGCACTGGAATTACAAAAATGAACAGGAAGTTAGAGTATGGTTGGGGTATGAGACCCAGGAATTTAAAATTACCATGTAGTGTGTTTTAATAGAAGAGTACACACAGTGGTAGGAGAGCACAGTGGGGACCTGTTTCTACTTTGTTTTGGGGGACCAGGTAAGGGCATATAGAAGGGATGACACTTGTAGGATGAGTTGGAGCTGAGTGAGCAAACTCAGTGGCGAAAGGAGCTTTCATTTCAGAGGTAACATCGTGTGCAAAGACATCGCGGTATAAGAGGACTTGCTTAAATAAGAAAAAAAGAAATTGGGCTTGGTAGCTCACGCCTGTAATCCCAGCACTTTGGGAGGCAGAGGTAAGAAGATTGCCTGAGTCCAGGGGTTCGAGACCAGCCTGGGCAACATAGTAAGACCTCATCTCTACAATAAATCAAAAAATTAGCTGTGGTGGGGTGTACCTGTAGTCCCAGCTACTTCAAAGGCTGAGCCAGAAGGATCCCCTGAGCACAGCAGATCGAGACTGCTGTTGCTGTGAGAGTGCCACTGCACTCCAGCCCGGGTGATAGTTTGAGACTCCAACTCAAAAACAAAAACAAAAACAAAATTCCAGCACGCTAGGAAGCTGAGGCATGAGGATTGCTTGAGACCACGATTTCAAGACCAGCCTGGCCAACAGACTAAGATCCCATCACTACAAAAAAAGCAAATATTCTAAGATAACTTTTTGTTTTAACAAAACAAATTTACAAATGAAATAGATGGCAACATCATGATCTTATTTGTTGCTTATCTTGTTTTTTGCCCCAGTGTAGGGCTTTCTGGGCTGATATTTTGACTTTTTATCACGAGGCCTTCATCAACTGGATCATTCCAGTTCTAAAATCTGTATCTGTAAGCCTCGTCTAAAAGCTACTGCTTTGCTGTATCATACGGCAGCTCCTTGCCTCTATAATTTTGTTCCTTTTTAATACAATGTGCCATCAAGTATAATGCATGGGATATAAGCCTCAATTATTGTCAGTGTACTTGGGGACTCATACCAATTATAGTGATATTTCTCTGACAGGCCCCAGGCGAGCTGTAGCTTGGAGCTCCTCAACACCGAGAAGCAAAGATAGTTCTTTATGGGAGATTTTCTAATAGCATTTGAAATCCTTTAGTTTAAAATTATCCTTTTTTTCCATTTAATTGTGGCAACTTTAGTGCTTTATAATAAGATATGTATTTAATTTGTTATAATGGGATATTTTTTATTAATATACTAATTACAGTGAACTTTGTTTCCTTACAACTGGTTTAGGTAGAGAGAGATGATATTTCAGAACAAACTTACTCATTAAAAATACTAGCCTTTTATTACTGTCTCAAGCTCTCTATTTAGCTAATATCAAAAATCTCCTCCCCATTCTGACTTCTTCAATTATTTCCTTTCTGTCACTCCTCTATTCCTCCTTTCATTGTCTTATTGGAGTTAATTCAAAATGGTTTTACTCTTTTTTGCAACTTTTCTACACATATAAGAAAAAGACCTCTATCTGACCTAATTTTCACCAATTTCCTTTGCCTTCTAACTCTAGAGTGACAGTTTTGGCCTCTTCAATATTCCCTCCCCACACCTGAAGAAAGAACATTGCTCTTTAACTTGTACTGTTTTATTTGAATGCAACCCACTTCCTCCCTCTGAGCCAATGAGTCATTTTCTCTTTTTAAAGCGAGCCTTAAAAATCTTCCATTTTTCTTCAGTTTAAAATTATTCACCTTCTGAAGTACTTCATGTCCTGTGTATGAAGGACATCCCATAAAACAGAAAAGACTGCCTTAATCACTCAAGAGCTTTACTACAGACAATGTGTAACATACTAAGACTACAATTTTGAGTTGAATGGACATTGTTTATTTTTCTTCTTTATGGAGACAAGGATTTTTTTCTCTTTTGTTCACTGGTGAATTCCCAGAATCTTGTTATGTAGATTTGCAATAAATATTATTGAATGAGTAAATGATTGATTTCTCCTCCCCAATGTTTTTAACGTGGTTATTAATAGATTTGTATAGTTAATATTTTCATATTGGAATCTCATATAACTAAGCAGAAAATACACATAAGAGTATTGAAAAGTGACAGATATATCAAACTGCAGAAGATGCAGTAATACTGCTAGGGTAAGATTAGAAAATGCCTTGAGAGACAGACATTCATTTCAGTACAATTTATAGAATTTATATTAGCATATAGAATATCTTCTACTATAAATATATATATTTACCTATTTATTTATTTATTTATTTTTATTTTTTTGAGTCACAGTCTCACTGTTACCCAGGCTGGAGTGCAGTGGCATGCTCATCGTCACTGAAGCCTCGATTTGCTGGGTTCAGACGATTCTTCCACTTCAGCCGTCCATGTAGCTGGAACTACAGGCATGCACCACCATGCCCGGCTAATGTTTTTATTTATTGTAGAGACGGTGTCTCACCATGTTGCCCAGGCTGGACTTGAACCTGTGGGCTCAGGCGATTCTCTTGCCTCCAACTCCTAAAGCGCTGGGATTACAGGCGTGAGCCACTGTGCCCAGTAATGGGTGAAATCTCATTGCAGAGCAAGATATTTACACAATCTCAAAGTATCACCCCACAAATTACTTATTAATTACCAAAGGGAATTTTTATAATTCTCTTTTACAACAGATAAATCTTGTGACTATTATCTTAATCATATGATCAAACTTAATATCACTAATAATGAGACAAACTGCCATCATGTGCCTCCTGATATGATATACTGAGAATGGTATAGTATATGTAGTTTTCTTGCCAAAAGTGTTAGACATTTTAAATAATGAAAAAAAAAATCAACTTCAAATTGAGGGACAGCAAGACAGTTGGCTTGTGATCTTCAAAAATGTCAGTGTCGGCTTCACACAGTGGCTCAAACCTATAATCCCAGAACTTTGGGAGGCCAAGGCAAGAGGATTGTCTGAGTCCAGGGGTCCGAGACCAGCCTGAACAACTTGATGACACCTCGTCTCTACAATAAATCAAAAATAGCTGGGTGTGGTAGCGCACACCTGTAGTTCCAGCTACTTGGAAGGCTGAGGTGGAAGGATCTCCTGAGTCCAGCAGGTTGAGGCTATGGGGTGACAGAGTGAGACTTTGATTCAAAAAAACAAAAACAAAAACAAAAACAAAATGTCAGTGTCATAAGTCTAACAAAGTGCTGGGTGCGGTGGCTCACGTCTGTAATGCTAGCACTTTGGGAGGCAGAGGCCAGAAGATTGCCTGAGTCCAGGGGTTCGAGACCAGCCTGGGCAACTTGGTGAGATCTCATCTCTACAATAAATCAAAAATTAACTGGCTGTGGTGGTCGTGTGCCTGTGGCTCCAGCTACTTGGATGGCTGAGGTGGAAGGATCACCTGGGCCCAACACATCGAGGTTGCCGTGGCCATGAGTGTGCCACTGCACTACAGTCTGGGCAACAGAGTGAGATTCCTACTTTAAAAAAAAAGTCTAATAAAGTATTGAGGAGCTGTTTTGATTAAAGGAGACCAAAGAGACATGACAATTTTATTCAATGCATGATCCTTGATTGATCCTGAATTGAAAGCAAAACAAAACAAACCAAAAAACCCTACAACTGTAAAGGACATCATTGGGACAATTGGAGAGACTTGACTACAACTGTATGTTATATAATTAGACCAATGTTAAATTTCCTGAGTGTGATCATTATACTGTGGTTATATAGGAAAATGTCCTTTTTCTTACAAGAGATGCTGAGGTATTAAGAGGTGAAATGTTATGTCTGCAAAACATTCTCAATGGTTCAGAAAAAACCTCTCAAATGGTTCACCAAAAAGAAAAAAAAATACACAGACATACATAATATGTGTGTATGAAGAGACAAAGAGCTTTTACACACACACACACACACACACACACACACACACACACACGAGAGAAACAAATGTGGCAAACATTAACAAGTGATTAACCTAGACAAATGATATATATGCATTCATTGTACTAATTTTGCAACTTCTCTCCAGTTAAAAAAAATTTTTTTTTCTTTTTTTGGAGTTGGAGTCTCACTCTATCATCCAGGCTGGAGGGCACTGGCATACTCCTGGCCACCACAGCCACAACCTGCTGGATTTGGGAGATCCTTCAGCCTCAGCCTTCCAAGTAGCTGAAACTACATTCATGTGCCACCATGCCTGGCTAATTTTTTTTAATTTATTGTAAAGATGAGGTCTCGCCAAGTTGGCCAGGCTGGTCTCGCACCTGTGGGTTCAGGCAATCCTCTCACTTCGTCCTCCCAAAGTGCTGGGATTATAGGCATGAGCCACTGCGCTTGGCGCAAAATTTTTTTTTTTTGAGTTGGAGTCTCACTCTGTCACCCAGACTGGCGTGCAGTGGCTGCTCCCGGCCACCACAGCCTCGACCTGCTGGGCTCCGGAGATCCTTCCGCCTCAGCCTTCCAAGTAGCTGGAACTACAGGCACGTGCTACCATGCCCGGCTGATTTTTTATTTATTGTAGAGATGAGGTTTCGCCAAGTTACCCAGGTGGGTCTCGAACCCACGGGCTCAGGCAATCCACTCACCTCAGCCTCCCAAGGCGCGGGATTACAGGCTGAGCCACCGAGCCCGGCTCCAAAAATTTTTTAAGTAAAAATTTTGAGTCTGAGTCTCACTCTGTTGCCCAGGCTGGAGGGCGGTGGCATGCTCATGGCCACTGCAGCTTCAACCTGCTAGGCTCAGGTGATCCTTCTGCCTCAGCCTTCCAAGTAGCTGCAACTATAGGCATGTCCACAATGGCTAGCTAATTTTTTTTTTTTTTTGTAGAGATGAGGTCTCATCAAGTTGCCCAGGCTGGTCTCGAACCCAGGGGCTCAGGCAATCCTCTTGCCTAGGCCTTCCAAAGTGTTGGGATTATAGGCGTGAGACACCGCATCCAGTCATAAACATTTTTTTAAAAAGGCCGGGCCTAGTGACTCACACCTGTAATCCCAGAACTTTGGGAGGCAGAGGTGAGAGGATTGCCTGAGCCCAGGGGTTCAAGACCAGCCTGGGCAACTTGGCAAGACCCCATCTCTAAAATAAATTTTAAAAAAATTAGACGGATGTGGTGGCACATGCCTGTAGTTCCAGCTTCATGGAAAACTGAAGTGAAAGGATCACCTGAGCCCAGCAGGTTGAGGCTGTGGTGGCTGTGAGCATGCCACGGCATCAAACCTGGGCGATAGTGAGACTCTAACTCAAAAAAACAAAATAAATTTTTAAAAAAATTAGCCAGGCATGGTGGTGCCTGTCTGTAGTTCCAGCTACTTGAAAGTCTAAGGCAGAAAGATTTCCTGATTCCAGCAGGTCAAGTCTGCGGTGGCCATGAGCATACCCCTATACTCCAGCCTGGGCAACAGAGACTCCAACTTGGAAAAAAAAAATCTTTAAAAAAAAAAAGCATTATCATGCTGGGCACAGTGGCTCAAGTCTGTAATCCCCGCACTTTGAGAGGCTGAGGTGATAGGATTGCCTGAGCTCAGGGGTTCAAGACCAGCCTGGGTGGCTTGGTGAGACCCCTGTCTCTACAACATATCAAAAAAATAAGTCAGGTATGGTAGCACACACCTGTAGTTCTGGTTTCTTGGAAGGCTGAGGTGGAAGGATCGCCTGAGCCCAGCAGGTTGAGGCTGCGGTGGCCATGAGCATGCCAGTGCACTCCAGCCTGGGTGACATGCTTTAAAAAAAAAAAAAGCTTAATCATTAATTCAGGATTACTTTGATTGCTTATTCAGACACATAGTGCTCAACATTTTTGATGGTGACAAGTCTTTTAATTTTTTGTTTTTGCTATCCTACTATAGTTCTCCTGCCTTCTATTCACTGCTGTCTTTCAGAGCCATATGTCAAATGCACAAATATGTCAACAAATTCTGAATATGCCTAGTATGGACTGAAATTCTTTTTTTTTTTCATTCATGTATTTATTCCACAGTCAGAATAAATCATGACCAGGCACGGTGGCGCCTGCCTATAATCTCAGCACTTCGGGAGACTGAGGTGAGAGAATTGTCTGAGCTCTCCAGTTTGAGACCAGCCTGAGCAACTTGGCAAGACCTCATCTCTACAATATATTAAACAAAAAAATTTTTTTAAAAAAATTTCTACAGGCACGGTGGCGTGTGCCTGTAGTTCTGGCTACTTGGAAGGCTGAAGTGGACGGATTGCCTGCGCCCAGCAGGCTGAGGCTGCGGTGGATAGGAGTGTGCCACTGCACTCCAGCCTAGGTGACAGAGTGAGACTTCAACACACACACACACACACACACACACACACACACAAAAGAATAAATCATAATTTAAAGTTATAACTTTTTTTTTTTTTTGAGTTGGAGTCTCACTCCATCACTCAGACTGGAGTGCAGTGGCCGCCCCCGGCCACCGCAGCCTCGACCTGCTGGGCTCCGGCGATCCTTCCACCTCAGCCTTCCGAGTAACTGGAACTACAGGTGCACGCTACCACTCCTGGCTAATTTTTTTGATTTATTGTAGAGATGAGGTCTCGCCTGCCCAAGCGGGTCTCGAACCCGCGGGCTAAGGCAATCCACTCACCTCAGCCTCCCAAGGCGCGGGAAGTTATAACATTTTTAAAAGATAAAGGAGAATTGTGGCACAGCTGCATTAACAAAACAGACATGGTCTAAAGAACAACGCTAGACAAGTGTTCTCTGTTCCCATGGTGGAAAAAACACACAAAAATTTTGCATAAAATTTTACTAAAGATCTGAGATGAGGCAAATAACCCTTTGAAATGAACTGCCCAATGAATACAGGCAGACTACAAATAATTTCTATTAACATTTTACTGCAAGATGGAAGAAGCCCCACAGTGACACTAACACAAATCCCTTACTTCGTGCACCTGGCCTTGGCTTGTCTTCCCTCCTCAGCCACACCCAAATCCAGAAAAGCTTCTGAACCCCATGCTCAAAAACACAACCCCAGGTCCCTGAGGTCCTCAGCACAGATGGATATGAATGAGCCTGTATGCAACCTTCATCCAGAACCTCCACAGAAATCAGATGCACAAACAAACACAGAGCACAGTAGCATTTCCTTCAACATTAGTTTTAACTGTTGAATCAACTGACAAGCCACAGCCTTTCAAAAACAAACCAAAACACTGCCTTCCTTTCTTTCTATTTTTCTTACAAAAAAGTTGTCATCCAAATTTTAAAAAAGAAAATGTTAACAGAAACAATGAAAAATGAAAATTCAAAGGGTTTGTGCCAAAAAGCAAACCAGTCCTCCGCAACCTAACTCTTTTTCCTGGGCTGTGACACCATGTAGAGGGCGACCAGGCAGTAGAGGGTCCCTCCCAGCGTCAGCACCACGGTGGTCCAGTACAGCATTTGGTCAGGTAGGCCTCGCTTCAGGTGGATAGACACACCATCTGACTTCTGGAAAAACCTCTGCAGCTTTGGAACTTTGTTTTTCCCAGCATAATCATACGCAGTGAACTCAGAGGCCAGTTTAGTGGGTGTGGCAAATATGATAGGTGGTACTTCTGTGGAAACCACGGGCTTTAATCCCTGCAGGCTATAAGCCTCAGAAACCCACGCTCCCACCAACTTCTGCGTGAAATCACTAAACTTGTAGTACATGACGCCCCAGAGTCTGACTTTCCACCCTGAAATTCTTTTTCTTCAAACAGGAGTCTTTGCTCATAGGGTTTCTTATACATATCTCAAGTATATACTGTAGTAAGTCTGCTGTTTTTGTTTTTATGCTAATAGTTTATTAGTACAATAGTAGCCATTCATGTATCTGGAATATATGTTTTTATTTCCCTGGGATCTATTTTTTTCTTTCTTTTCTTTTCTTTTTTAGAAAGCAAGATTTATTGAGAGGACAGAAAATCTCCCACAGTGAGAGGGGACCCAAGGGGTTTGCCTGGGATCTATTTCTTATTGTTCTCCAATACCCCTTTAGTCCTAGATCAAAGAGGGTCCGAAGTACTGTTGAAAATGCTTTAAACTATTGCTTTATTCTATAAAGAACTAGAGAAAAATTAATTCTGGATAACAAGTTATGTTTACAATTAAGAAGCAACATTCACTATGTAATAAAGTGATTTGTGATTTTTTTTTTTTTTTTTTTTTTTTTTTTATTTTGGTGGTAACAATGTACCCCAAAAAGGAGGCCAGTGGCCCGACCCGCCCACCCCACCCCCCAACCGGTGGGCCCCCGGAAAAAGAACCCGCAAGCTCAGGCAAACAACTTGCCTTGGCCTCCCAAAGTGCTGGGATTACAGG